>JAQFZT010000635.1:0-22104 GCA_034696325.1 Camisiidae sp.
CTGTCACGTTCAGTCTGTCACGTCTAGTGTTCAGACGGACGATTCATCTATTCGCATAAATGCCTAAAATTCTAGTCTCACTAAAAATTGTTAATCGAAAATTCCAATAAAATTTATGCTAAATATTGAAGAATGAGTTTTTGCTATTCAATAGTAAAAGTAGTTATAGATTACGCACAATGAACAAAATATGTTTTCTTATAAATGTGAATTTTCTGGAATTTTCTATCTAAAAGATACATACTTTCATTTAATAAAAGTTTCCTTTATAAGCTGTCTTTACCTCGTTTATCGTATTGCAAGTCGTAAACTGAAAGGTATTTTCAAGAATGGTGTGAACAATGTAGAGCCATTTATAGAGCATAATAATCCATCAATAACTAAATTTTGAAAAAATTGCATTTAGACTTTATAGAACTGAACCGACGATATATTCCTCAGTCTTCATATAAAATATATCTGATGTTTACAAAACTTTAAAAAAATAAATTTTGAGTGTATTTGTACGTAAGCCCATATCTCACACTCTTTATGCCAAATGTATCGAAGCTCTAAAGTAATTTCAATCCGAGAGTAAGATTAATGTAAATGCATTGAGTTCTTTACAGTCTTCTTATTAAACATAATATCAATATAAGAACAAAATTTATATCAATATTTAAAGAAACTGTAAACATAAGTGGTTTGCTATAAAGTACTACACTCTCACTCTTAGATTGAAATAAATTGAGAAGATTGCAGATCATTGATCATGCATTAAAGATATATACCTCTCCGTCACTCAATGGCACTAAATTGGTTGTGCTCAGGGTTGCCAACTTTCGCTGAAGCTCTAACTGGACAATAAAATCAAAGGGGACTCTTAAAGTTAAAATCAGTGTTCTTCAGGGTTTTTGGTCAGGTTCAGGCTCATGTTTTAGCTTAGGCTCATACCGACTGAGCCTATGAGCCTGGAAATTCCATATGCAGGAAGACTGTAAAAATCTTAAAGTTTAAGTTTTCATAGATAGATACTATTTTGTTGTATAATTTAAGAAAAACTCAAATGAGTTAAAGGTTTCTTTTCTCACTTTATGTAAAAGTTCTTAATAAGTATTCTTCTGAGATTAGTGAATGAGAAAATGCTTTTTGTATAAATTTTTGCGATATTTTTACGGTTATGGCATCATTTCCAATACGAAATGTACGATCACTCGCATTGAGTTGATCCCTACAGATCCAGTGATGAACTCAAATGAAACATGAGGGGAAACATACAAATTGAAATACTAATGAATAGTATTTAGTAGTAATTATGAATTGTCAAACCCTTATGGGTTCGCATCATTTCCGGAATGATGAAGTCTAAACTCCAGTAAAATATGAAAATGAGAGTTTTCGAAAAATAACTAAAAGAGAGGTTTTTGGCTAAAACTATACGAGTTTTCTACAAAGTTTTAAACAACTCGTTGAGACATTCCTCTTTCGTAAGACTACTAAATCATTACTTTCAGTGCTCTTTTTCAATTTTATTCGAAAATTAACAATGATTTGACTGGAGTTGAATAAATGATTTCTAAAACTAAATGAAAGATAGCAGACTTTATTGAACTACTATACACACTTTCTCCCGTTATTAATGAGCGAAAATTTTGGCACTATTTTTTCAAAAAAATCTCCCAAATTGAAAACAGGCTTTAAAACTTTGTTCGAGGTCTAGTATCAATCAAATCGTATCAATATTTTTAACCTTCTGAGTATAAGGAGAACACATGAGCTTACATATCATTGACTCAGTTCTAGTAAGTCCAAATGCAAAAATCAAATTTTCGAGAAAATCTGATTTATAAATTTTGAAAAATATTAATTTGATTCAATCTGTAGTCATATAAGACAAATGAAATGAAAGCAGTTTGATTTGGAAATATTGATACAAACTGTACAGCTTTAAAATGAAACTCAAAATGGTTTTAGGCTCAATGCAGTTAACAAAACAAGTATTTATCAATTGAAAAATATGTAACCTTAATATAAATATAACATTTGTTAACTTTAATTAAGATATATATCTAAACAAAAAGGGGTTAACTATTGACTTATTGACTTATAATATTTAGAGTTAGTTTACAATATAGTAACATATTTATAGTAACATATTTATAGTAACATATTTATAGTAACATATTTATAGTAACATATTAAATTCAACATATTTTTAATCGACATTTTCACAAAATTAATAGAAATGTTTTCTTATTGATAAAATTTGAGAAAATATTCTCTTCGTAAAACACTCAGTTATAGTGACTTGAGCTCATACCTCAGCCTAAAGACTAGAGAAATGTGGTGCTAACTGTTTAGTTGCTATCGCTTTGACACCTGCTATCGTAATAGTAACTAGAGATTATTCTTGTATTTTTAAGACTTTAGAATAATCATGAACATAACACTAAACAAACTCATAAATAGTGTCATTAAAAAAAGGATAAAAATGTGACTAAAATCAATCAAAAATTCATTCAAATGGTGATGAAAAATTCGTCAAAAAAGTAATGGAAATTCCATTAACACCGATGTAATATTATATTTCAAAGTTAAATATTTTAATATATTTACAATTTTACATTGAATTAATTCTGTTAGACAAAATAATCTAACTCAAGAACAGTGCAGTAATTAGCAGTGATTAAAGTGTGTTTATTATGGCTTAACCAAATAGCTTAAACAATATAAATTATATTTACAATTAAAAATGCTCTGCAGAGAATATTTTATCCTTTTACTATTTATTTGAAGTCAAGTTCCACTAGGGATAAATTGCTGGTAACGACACTGCTCAAAAGCATTAACTTCCTCAGCCCTTCATATTTTCAAAAGGGTCTTTTGATCAAAAAATGAAATATTTTTATGGCAAAAATTTCGACAGATCCAGTATGAATTTAATCTCTAAAATTCACGGGTCCATTTTTCTCAAAGGGAGATTAAGGTGATTTTTCGACTCGATGGTTGGGTCGCATACTTTTCACTGTCATATTCTCTATCACTGACCAATGAGGTAAAAATCATTTTTGGTCATAATTGTCATCAATATAAGTTCTAAAATGATTTCATATGAACATGAGAGCTAATTCTTAAATTTCTTAAGATTTAAAAATATTTTCATCTATCAACACATTTAAAATACATGAAAACTTAAATATTAGTTTTTACCTATTGTTTATGGTAAACCCCATGAGTATCCAACCCTTTTTCAACAATTCATGTTAATTATGAGTCTCTGATGAAATAATGATGTAATGAAACATCTGAAGGAAGTCCAAAAATGGTGGCTAATTGTGATATAAGTTCTTCAGTTCATGCCCGATATCTTTTGAAGACAAAAATATCTGATGCTTCAAACAAATTGTCTGTTCATAACACAAATTTGATAGAAGGAGTAGAGCTAGAGATGAACTGAAAATAATTAATTTCTCAATTGATATTTTCTGAATGAATTGAATAGGAGGTGAAATCAGACTAAATAAACATAATTTTTTGATAAATATAGTAAAATATATACAAGTTTACCTCGATATCAAGTATTTTTAGATTTTTTATGATTTTAAAAATCATATTTAATTGATGATTTTATCGTTTCTCAATACAAATTTCAATTATTAAAAGCTTATTTCAAGATCTGCACGATTATAGCATTCAATATTGAATACTTAATGAGTTTGATTATTAAAAGAGCCAAAATACAAGCATTTCAAGATGAATAATGTAAAAAATGTTGACAACAACTAGAATATAAAATGAAACAAGCATTTTATAAATTCCTTTTGATCAAAAAAAAAATCTTTCTAGTATTGACTGGAATTCATTGATATATTGGTTAATCTTAAGACAAAAAACTAAAATCAATGCTTTTTACCAGAATCACCATCAAATCAAATCAAATCAAATCAAATATTCATTTCAATATAAAGTTTCAATACTTCTCTACTTACAGATAGTAAGATAATCACGATTAAAGACATTGAAGTTAAATTAATGGTTTCTTCGAATATTATTGTTCTCTCTTCACTATTTTCATTATTACGAGCCATTACATCAGTACTGATGACTTCAATATTTTCACTCAGCTCTTCTTTTTTAAGAGTTACTTGTCCTTCAATATCATCCTCGATATCATCAATTATTTGATTTTTAGAGCAATCAATTCTGACTGATTTTTTAAAACCTTTTCTTTTATTGCCGTTTGAATGACCATTGCTTTCATTTTTATCTCTGTCAGTATTTATGACTTCACTACTATTACATCTGTTTCTATTAGAAAATTTATAATTGGGATTACAATCATTATTATCCATATTTTCAATTGAAGTGACACTAGTAAGGGATGGTTGAGGTGAAAAATTTTCAATTTTAGTGACTGTAATTTTATCACATCTATAATCATATTGAACATCATATGTAATACTAATCGGTGATATAAGACAACCAGAGTCTCTCTCCGACCAGTTATCTTTTTTCAATACAAGAATTGGTGATAATGAAGAGTCATATTTAAGTGGCACCACATTTGCATTCATTAGAAATTAGTTTTGCTTAAGTGCTATCACATTTAACTTGAGAGTTTAAGTTTATTATTTCAATTCTATATACAGTATTAAATGTATTGATTATGTATTCAACTATTCTTTATAACTTATTGTATAACTATTAATAATTAGCAATTTTATAGTAATTATTATCATTTTCCACGAAATTATTTGACCGGAACTATAACTTTTTCGTGCGTTAAATGACTATAGATTAAAAATTTATTTTCATCTGTTTAAGTTTTACTGCGCTATACAGTACAGTACAATCAATAATTTAAATGCTTCTTGTGTTTCAAAATAAGTTGATTTAAAGCAATTTCCAATCAAAATAAATCACTCTATTTCTCATTCCGTTAGAAAAATTATTAAATAAATAAGAATAAGTTGTTCTCTAAATGTTTATACTGTGATAAAAAATTCTCAAAAATGCGATTCCAAATATTTTTAAAAATGACGAGCGATTTAAACTGTACAGTATAAAAATTGTTTGTATTTTTTAGAATGTAAAAATTTTGTTAATTCCATTCAGAGAGCTTTCAAATAATTGGCATTTAATATCATTGATTGAATAGATTTTGATTATAAATCTGATGTTTTCTCCTGAAATAGTTGCATAACATATCAATTTTTATGTGACATCTTATTAATAGTCTTCAGCCCAAATAAAACTATATTTATATTTACTTATTTATACAGAAAAACTTGTTTTTCAGTTCTGAGAGTGTAATTGAATATAAGCCAAACATTTTTTCTGCTCTGAACTCAAGTTTCTTACAATCAAAAGTTGCGCATAAATCAAAGTGTTGCATACTATTCAACTATAATCTAATCATTACATCTAACGTAAACGCCATACAAGAAGAATATTTAAATATTTAGATTCAAACTTTATTTATATGAGAAATTTTTTTAATATAATTGGTTTTTAAATGTGATTATCTTAAAAATTAATAATATTATGAGTCTAATCACATTTTATTAGTATTTATCTGAAAGATAATCAGAAAAAGATTCTCATATGAAATTATTTGATAAAAGTTCTTGTATTTTTGACTCAATTATTCTCAATAATTTTATTAAAACATAATTTGTATGTATATTATGATTTAAATTCATAATTGCATAGCACCCCTAATAGAATTGGTAGGTGTATGGGTTAGCTCTGGAGGTTATGGATGGATTGGTTCAAGACTTCAATCATTAAATAAATATTTAATTTAATATGAATTCAAATCACTTTTTATTAAAAGAAGACTTTATTAATATTAAGGCTTAAAACCTATTGATGTGTGTTATGACCACTACATAATTGAAAGTTAATTGAAACACTCGACTGTCGCCCCGAGCGGTGTTCATCATAAGAGCATATATACAGTGGAAATAGAATCTAGAAATAACTTTTCAACGCATTGGGGAATAATAGTTCTTTGTCATTACTCATTGGAAAAGACATTCACACATAAATCTATTTCGAGACTAAATGGTTCTGAAGTCAAACAAACATACTTTCAAACTGTTTAAATCAAAAAAATAAAATGGCTAAACAGGATTGAAATTTTTATATTTTTCAAATCTAATTTATAAGTAGTAAATTTTTAATATAGGGTTATAGGGTTAAAAATTAAACTTAAATTCAATGTTTCAATATTGACAAAAGTATGTTTAAACCATAGTTTTCAATTAGCTTTCTTTTCCTAATCATTCGTTACAAAGAGAAATTTCGTTAGAAAGAGATTCAAATATGGATACCAACTCTCCAGGTTTACACTTAAGTCTTCAGATTTGAGCCTTTTTCCATCTTCATATTAAAACTGGAGCTTAAATTATTCAGTTTTAAAAAAAATTGAAGCATGAACATAGACTATCTTTTCTAAAAATATATTTATTGTAACAAAATTTCCTTTTAAGCAGAAGAAGATTCCTTTGGCATTTAAAAAATTTTGGTGAAAATATCCTTAATAAATGTGCGCATTCATTCATTTGTGGCTTTAAAATAGATTAAAGCTTTCGGGAAACGTAAATAAATTAATTGAGTCTTAAAGAACTTTCTTCAAAAAACTTGGAAGGAATAATTTTCAAGATAAACTCTCGAGAATAGCTATATTTATATATTTATTCTTCAAAATAGCTCTTAATATTAATTTACTTAAAAATATATGGATTTGTGTCTTTTTTCTTTGTTTTTATTCAAGTAATTGTTTTCATTCTTAGGTTCAATTGATTTTTGCAAACTTATGAAAATTTTTTGAAGATAATTATGCTTTAATGAATTTAAGGTTTCCCACCAAAAGATAGCAATATTTCAAAATTCTTTTGTGTTTTCTTAAAAAGTTTGGTCTAATATTTATCTTTTTTTATTAAACAAATTTATTTAGAAAGGCTGATCCACGGATTGACTGTAAAAATTTGTTATTTAGTTGGCATTCAGTTGACTTGAAAGGAAACAAAAGAATGTGGAGCACAAACACTATCATAACTTTAACAGTTGCTAAAAATCTATTTCTGTACGGTTTATCCCCTCACATACGCACACACAAACTCACAGCTGGTTATTCGTGATGTATTCAAATTGCAGCCCAATTGCATCAATGATTATGCATTTTGACACATCTCTCACACCATCATTTGCCATAACTATTCTATTCTATGCATTGGCACTTCTCCATCATTTTGTTGGCTTTAAACTAAATTAGATTCGCTTTAGTTTTTTGTGACTCTTATACTGTCACTATACGGAAATACAGGCACGTAGAAAATTGGTAGAAAACACTTTTCAATATTTCACAATATTATCAATTATTTGCAAATTACAAAATCGTTTAAAACGGGCACAAATATTTTCAAAAAATGCAAAAATTTCTTTCAAATTTTTTTTATAAATCTTTGATTTGCTTATTCAACTCGAAAATATTCAAATAAGTACAATGTTTTAAGCAAATACATTAATCTATGTCTTTACCTCTATCTTAATTAATAAAATAAAAGCAAAGTCAAAATAAAAGTTCTCAAATAACTATAAATAAATTCTCATTTTGATTATTTGCGAGTAATAATTAATTTGGATTTTCTTCAAATAATCAGTTAAAAACTTTGAATCTCTGACAAGTCATTTGTTGCATACTTTCTACGTCACTGTTGTGTCAAAATAATGCATTTCTAAATATGAGCCCCAAATTGAGTTCCTATTTTTATATTATACCAAATTTAACGTTAGAATCACGTCTGGAGTGTTCTTTCGGTGTTTTAGTGTTACCGAAGAAGTAGACGGAAGGTTTGAAAGAAGTGAAACTTTGACTTTTTTGTTTGTGAAAGAAAATTGTTTTGCATCAAAAATGGTTTGTCATTAAAAATTTATTGTTTCGAGTGTTGATTCAACTTTTATTATCTTTTTTATGTATTAATAATTTTGCGATGAAAAGGCCGACGAAGCAAAGGCTAAGTTTGAAGAAAAGGAAAGGAAAAAGAAAGAAATTCGTCAACGACTTGAGGCCCAAATGAAGAGCACCAAAAAGAAGGGCTTTATGACACCCGAACGTAAAAAGAGATTGAGGGTAGGATTCAATATATTTTTGAATTATTCTCTAAAAATTATCAGCAATTTAATGAAATCATATTTGATTTAACTCTTAATTCAGATGTCGATTTTGTTTAATTGTAAATGAGATCTTTTATTTTAACATTGATTCATGTTCACTCTTTAGAACATATTTTTCAATACTTTTACTGTAATTGAGCGAATCAAAATTCAGTAGAGATTAGTTTCATTTATTTAATAGCAATTTATATCTGCATTTTTAAAAATTTATCTCTATTTTTTCGGATATAATCTCGGGTGTATTTGAAATGTCTAAACTCTGTCTCTCAAAAATAGTTATCCCATATTCAAACTTGAAAATAAAATCAACCCAAAAGAAAGCGATTTTCAATTTATACACTAAATGAATAAAATTTTTATAGATTTAAGTTGAATGCTATGTTATGTTAGATTGAGTTGAAGGGTTGGTGCATAGCATAGCAGCTTCGGCAGCAAAAAGTTAACCCAGTGGAAGGCAAATATTAGATTACTTCAAAAATCGTATTATGTTTAGACACATTACGAGTGCTTATTACGGTTGCTAGACGTATAGATTTGAAGGTATCTGTACAGTCCACAGATCATGCTCTTATCTGTACATTGAAGTGTACAGATCTAAACATCTGAAGAAGACTTAATTCTTATTATTAAGTTTTTGATGGCAAAAATTTCAATTTTATATTGTAGCTTCAATTAAATATATTTATTGTATAAGGGTCACCCTTCAATAATATTTGTACAGGTTTTGAGAACGTGGCCACCGTAGTGTCTATAGTGATTCAGTTTTGTTTATTTTTGCCAACATCACTTCAACTCAATTTTCATTTAATTCAAATTCATAATGAACTTGCGTTTTATCAAATTCCAGTAATTCAAAGTAATTTATTATTGAAATCAGGGCTGAATGGAGTTTTGGTTTAGTATAAAAGGTTTTTAAGCTGTTTCATTTCAATTAAGACTTTACGAATTTAGCAATTTCAGTGTAGCTATAATTCCATTGTAAGAGGTTATGGAATAAATCAGATAAAAAATTCCGATTCATTTAACGAAAAGAGTATCGCAGAGCTTCGTAGTAATGCACTAATAATTTATTGTTTTAAAATTATTCTTAAACAAAAAAAATATGTTTATTTAAGGTAAAACCTAGCAATTGATTCACAACATAAAACGAAATTTATTTGTTAATTAATTAAATAACAGTTACATTTCACAGTTTCACTGTTTAGCAGAATAGTATTGAATCTTTCCTCTTAGTAGACAAAAAATACTTCTTGTAAATTTATTTTCTCTATGGAAATTACAATAAATATAAGCTCAATTCGGGATAAAGTTTGACTTGACTTTAAATTCAAAAGTAAAAATTATTTCTTACTTTAAAAGATAAGTATTTTAATTCTTAGAAAAAATAAAATAAGCATTTAAAATTTGAAAATCTTTATTTAAAATTCCGAAAATTATAATTTAAACGAGTTGCTTTCAGATTTTTTATCCATGCACCACTACACTTGACTCCCTCAGGTTGACTGCTTACTACCAAACCATCAACGAAATTAGCTTAGACTAAATTTTGAGTTCAAATTTTATATCGAAATTTGAATAGAAAATTAAACTACTATTGAAATTTTCATCTAAATCTGAAGAATTTTCTGAAAAACTCGATTCACTTTCATTAAGAAAAAATTTCAAAAGAAAGCCAAACTTTGTGAGAATAGATAAATTTGATATTAGGACCATTTGTTATTAAATTTCCAAATAATATTAAATAAAAGTCTTCGTTTTATGAAATATGAAAATTTGAATTTTCCCAAAGCTGTTGGTAACGCCGTTCTTGAAACACTAAAATAAAGTGTTATCAGTGTCTTTGATGGCATACGCTCTGCAATTTAACTGATGATACAGTAATACAAAGTGTTAGCATTATTTTTTAAATATATGACAGCATTCAGTCCCCATTCTTTATAAACATAGATTTTAGTTTCTGAAGTATTTCTGTCGCACTCCTATTTCGGAGTTTTGCACATTTAGTTTTGAGTGCATACTTTTGCATTTTAAAATACAAGCTTTCCATCAATTTTAAAATGTATACTCATGTATTTGAAGCTTAAACTTTTAAATCACTTAAGTAGCTACAAATTATGGTTATACTAAGGCTCAAAAATCTTCATAATTGTTGTGATAGAAATTCTAAAATTTCTTTAATGAGGAACTTTATTGAAATTTTTTCATGACTAAAAAGTTTTTCCAATACAGTAAACTTATCGGGAAATGGATACATTTGATACTTATTGGATAGGTTATGTCCAAATGAGAATTCGTCATAAATTGAAATGTATAATAAATCTTTATTCAATTATTTTTCAACTGAACGGCTTCTCCTATTGAAAGATGCTTATTGAACAAATTGAACACTAAATTTAGGCTCAGAGTATTTTAAATCCTTTTGAATGTTCATTTTTAAATGAAACATCTACAGTCTTTGTCACTTCATTAAACGGTTTGGTCATAAGCCATACCCACCCTTTATAGTTTTGACAGTTTAATGAAGTGACAAAGACTGTAATACTAGTTAACTATTTGTTACATTTTTTATAACATAAAGTTTAATATAATTTTATAAATTATGTTAATTTAGCAATTACTTCGTCGCAAAGCAGCCGATGAAGTCAAACGACAACAAGAGCTCAAAGAAAAAGAGAGAATGAAAGTGATAGCAGAGAGAGCGGGTAAACCAAAACCACTGAATGACGCCAACGAAGGTATCACTAATTAAAGTTTAAGTGCTATCCAAATAATAAACTAAACTACTTTTATTACTTCATTTATATTTACTCATATTTATTCATTATTATTTAAAAATATCAATAAAGCTATAGATAAAAGCTCGAAAGGGAATCAAAGTTATTTCAAGTATACCTACCCGGACTACCCCGCGAACCGCGACCTTCACAAAATCTTGACCCGCCCGGACCGTTATAAGGGTCATCCGCGGGCGATCCGCAAAACTGGATGACCCGCCCACCTTATTAGGCAAACTTATTTAGGAGTTAATTTAGCTCTACTTATAAAATTGCTTTATTAGTCAAAATGATAATCATGTTTATATTCGTTTGTATTGCCAGAACTTGATAATTAAACTTAATATTTATTCAATTAATTCTCCAGAAGTTGCCGTTTCAAAATATTCATAATAATCATTTTCTGGTTTATGTATTTCAATGAAATTGACTTTAAAAACAAATTAGAATAGAATTATGGGCAGAATTTTTTGCCGTAAAATTTGTCTCTCAAAACCGCATAGTTTTTACGCAGCTTGGTAAATCACAATTTTTGAGATTTTGCACCCCCACTGGACCGAAGCCATTCTCCATCTCTAATTATAAAGCAATAATAATATGAAATAAATTTTAGTTTTTTAGATTATATGAAAAATTTTCTAACATTCTTGTGATTTATTTATAGCAACTTTAATGGCAATTTGTAAAGAATACTACAATAGAATCTACAAATTGAATGAAGACAAATGGGATTTGGAACTCGTCACGTGTATCAAGGAATATGAAGTGAGTTCTTTGTTCATTAAGTTGATTGAGAGCATATTCTTCCAATCTTTTTTCCAACTACAACTTCTTCTAATTGGCAGATCAGTGATTTAGCATCAAGAGTTAACGACATGAGAGGAAAGTTGTGAGTCAATTACTTCAAATTTATGCTATTTTATAAATTCTAGAAATCTTTAGATGTAATTGATCTCCAATTATGGCAATAGTTTCTGAAGTACCGAATAATTAGGACTTATATGTTTTTATAAGATCTGAATCTCACTCAAAACTTCTGATTCAACCAATAATTGATTTTTAATTACATTAAATTTATGTCAATCAATAAAACGTAGAATTTGTAATGATTTTGACCTATTTTTGAATTGGATAGCATTGTACCTCCACTTAAGAAAGTATCCAAATATCAAACACAGCTCGAAAAGATGAGACAATGGACATACAAATTGGCTAAAATGGACATGAGAGGAGGTCTCAAACCTGTTAAGAAGGAATTAGAACTTGACGTCAAAGATGTACGTTTTGTATATTATTTATTTTTAATGTTTCATTAAAAATGACTTTTGATTTTTAGACTAAAACAAAAGTAAAACCCGAATGGACGGCAGCTAAAGATAAATAGTGGCACAAAACCTGAATTTAAAGAATTAAATAATAATATAAATCATATGTTCTTGAAATAAACATAAATTTATGAATAATTAATACTTGAAATATTGTTTTAGTCTTAAAACATTAAAATTGTAGCCAAACTAATAGTGATTTTATGGTACATTGATATTGATATAATTACTCAAAATTTCTTGACCCTCAAAATACTAATTATTTCAAAGCATTCCCATCAGTTCGGAAAGGGTGTAATAAAGGAAAAGCTTAATTGCTTTCATGTTCGATAACTTATATTTGTTTTAATCTCAGATGATTTTTCTCAGCTAACAGTTGTTGCAAATCAATCAACAGTTTTTTTCTTCAGAGAAACACTCAAAAATGATGATAAGCTTAAGATATGAGGATAATTTTTAGAATATTGAAAATTTAATGTGAATCACAGTTCGAAGATTGATAAAAAAAATCGAAAAATTTGTTTCATTATGAAAGCGACTTGAGTTGAATCATTTTTCAAAACTCACTCATCGAAGGGAATGCATTTAATTTGATAATTTGAAAATTGATGCTTTGAGTGAAATAAAGGTAAAACTTTATCAAATTTTTGCTGCTCCATAACCAACATAAAACCACAAACTATAATAAGTTATATACAATTTAAATGAATAGATATGAACTCAATTGAGATCGTTTTGGATTTGCTTATTAAAGAAAATTGAATAGAAAATACTGTATGCTTAAAAATGCTTCTGCAGACGCTTCATAATGTAGTTTTAACGAAATAAAATTTCCAAAACAAATTAATTCTTTAAAATGTTTAAATGATTTCGACATGTGATGTCTAATTTTCAAATAAGCCTTAACGTAAAGGCCTAAATACTGCATCGAAACAAGTTATTTGAGTTATCCAAGAACTCAAGTCGTCATTTTTTGTTGGAATTTTTATTATTCTTCAGAATTATCATTTTAATTCATCTGAGAAATCAATGAAAATTATTTAAAGATAAACAAACATTGATTATTACTAACTGGTGACAAAAAGTTTCAATACGTTCACATTATACATGCTTTAGTGGGAGTATGATTTTTCAGAAGTATACCCACATAAAAGTTATACAATAACATTTAATGCTTATTCAATTCTAAAAGCTGTAAAATACAGTACATGATAGAATGCAAAAATTTAATTATTACTACGAGGCAAATAAGCAATAGAAGTAATTAATTTGAATAATAGTTTTATATTTAATGAGTATTATTTTCATCTCTTATTCAAATTATTATCAATCAATTATTCGAGCGACGAGTGCTTGCATTGATCGTGTTTTTCAAAACAACAAAACAGCCACAATATCCACAAAAGATGACAACAGACTTATAAATTCTTGAGTTCAATGTTTATTAGTTGTTAAAACTCATATACAATTAAAGAATTTAGTCTCTAATTCTGTTTCTTCTGAGAATATTGCTATTGATTCTGATGATAATGATGTAGACGATAGTCATGTATAATTAATTATATTTGAATTATTTTTATTTGAGTGAAATATAATTTACACCCAAATCATAATTTACGCAAAAATTTAAAATCCCTAAACGTAAATAAGTTGAAGCTTTGAATACTAGAATTGATGACTTTAAAACTGTATATATTTTAGAATCCTCTGTTCCAGTATTGAAGAAACTAATTAAATGTACTGTTACAGTATATATAAGTTATACCTCTTATTCTTTTGAAGGATTTTGCAATAAAAAATGTTTTAAGTCATAAATTTAATGCTTAGTAATAAAATTTCAATTTTTGCTGTCATTTTTATCTTTGAAGTTTAATAGTCTCTCAGCTTTAAAACACTTTTAATAATAGAACGAAAAATTGGATATAAAAGTTTGAATAATCCTAAAATCTCTTATTTTGAACATACATAACAAACATAATAAGAGTTAGTTTTACTCTAAACTTGAAGTGAGAATCAAATATAACTGTAGAGAAAACTCCCCGAAAATGGTCTGTTTTCATAATTGCTTAAAGTATGGCTTTATTTTATTTTTATTTTATTTTGATTGAGTGAAGTGTGACCAACAAAATGATGAAAAACAAAGAAAAAAGAAGGAAATCAGAGAAAAACTTGAAGCGCAAATGAAAAGTACTCGAAAGAAAGGATTTATGACAACTGAACGTAAACAAGCATTGAGAGTAGGAATAGATTTAGTTTTCAAATAATTATCAAATATGAGTTTTTTAAAACATCAAAATTTCTAGCAATTATTGCGAAAAAAAGCTACGGACGAACTCAAACGTCAACAAGAGCTGAAAGCTGAAGAGAGGAAAAAAATTATTGAAGAAAGAGCTGGCAAACGAAAAGAGCTTAAAGATGCCAATGAAGGTATGAAAACATTTTTCTTGCAACGAAAACTTGTAATTTTTTAAATTTATGAAAGTCTTATACGACTAAATAAAAAGAAAAGAACAGAAAAGTTTGAACTTTATGGCATATAGTATTAATAACTCCACAATTTAGGATACAAATTTTTAAAACAAAGTTTTCACTTACAGCTGCTCTCATAGCCATCTGCAAAGAATATTACGATAAAATAGTTAAACTTAGCGAAAAGAAGTGGGAATTGGAAACATTGACTATTGCTAAAGAATATGAGGTCAAATCATTATTTTCATTAAAATAAATTCTAGTATTTTATTGAAAGTTTCAAATAATATACATTCACTCACGATTTCAGATCAATGAATTATCACAGAAAGTAAATGATGTCAGAGGAAGATTGTAATGATTGAAAACTGAAATATTTTTTGCAAATTTAGTAATAATTTTTATGATTATAAAGCATTATTCCTCCTCTCAAGAAAGTATCAAAAACTGCTACTCAACTCGAAAAAATGAGACAGTGGACTATGAAATTGGCCAAAATGGATATGAAGGGATGTCTTAAACCAGTCAAGAAAGATATTCTTCTTGAGACTAAAGAGGTAAAAACTAAATAATTCTATTGATAAAAAGATAATTCTCGATTACAGCTATCTTTTGCCCTAAGTTTTTAAGCATTATATAGCGTTAAGTAAAAATCATTGCGAAGACTTCGTAGAGTTTGAATTCATTTATAAAATATTCAAAGATTTCAATCGTTTTTTAAACTTTTGGTAGAGTTTATTTTAATGAAATAGGAGCGCAGGCATAAGAGGGGTACATAACATGGGGCAAAAGATAGCTGGAATCGAGAATTGTGTTGAATAATTCATTTACTTTGAGTTATGAGTATTTTCAATGAGCTTTGACTAGCATTGATGAAGTAACTTATCAATGTCAATTACTATAATACACTTCAGGCTAATTAACTTACTCAACACTTGAATTAGAATTATATGAGATTTTATTTTTCGATAATTTTTGTTAGAATTTTTTTGAATTTTAATTTTTTGGGCTTTTGGGAATAAACCGAGTTAAGTTAGGTTAGGTTAGGGGAATCAGCTAGGCATGGCGTCTCTCACTTTGGGAAGAATCAAATGTGGAGGGAAGATATCCGCTAGAAAAACATTAAATAGTATGAAAGAGATTCTTTTGCGTCCAGATAGACTTGCACTGTACTAGTGCTCTACAAAAGTGCAGTTTATGAGTCAGTATTAACATTAAGTATTATTTTTGAGTTGTTAGACGCTAATAAATCTGCATCAATTCCGGGATCATTACTAAATGCCTTTATCCCCGTAACCGTACAATCGGTTCCAAATAGTTTAGCCTTGATCAAGGATAATCCAGTGATAAACATAGATCAAACATGAGGGGAAACATACAAATCAAAATGTCAATGAGTTTTATTATAGCATTGAATAGTGGTCATGAGTTGTCAACCCCTTATGAAACCGCATTATTTCCTGAATAATGAATTCCAAACTATTTGATACCGATTGTACTATTAGCTTAATTCATTAACTATAATATTTAGACAACCCTTTGCACTCGTGTTTCTTACAAAATCAAGTATATTTGGTAAGCAAACAGTTTATAAATAAGAAATTGATAAAAATTGATATGAAATGAATCATATTGTTTTGCAATTTATATCTTTTTACTCGATCAATGGCTCATAATTTCAATTATTATTTAAAATTTTTATAAAATTTGTTACAGGGAAAGAAAGAAGACAAACCTGAATGGTTAGCCACTAAAGAGAAGCCTTTGGTTCAAATGTTTTAAAGGTTTATATTATATTATATACTGTCAATTCGGTGTCCTTTCATAAGACCAAAAAATAAAAGCCCAAAAAACAAAACACCAAAATTAAAAGCCCAAAAAATTAAAGCCCAAAAAACAAAACACCAAAATTAAAAGCCCAAAAAATAAAAGACTAAAAAACTAGATATTCTATTATTATTGAACAAAATTGAATCCTGAGCCGGTGCCTCACCCCCTAATGGGCTACTAAGAGGCTGCATACCCCATGACCCATTAGTTAATTGAACATAAATTAGAGATTTAATGAATTTACAAACCCTAACAGTGATTTCATGAATTTACTGTAAAGATATATTGGTACATAAAGTGAGATATGCTTTCTTTTTAATAAGAATGATAAAAATTGATCTAGACTAATTTAAGATTGAAAGGTGTTATAAGCAATTAAACTCAATCAGTTTTATTAGATAATGTTACAATTCTTTAGTTTATGTTTATTTTCCACAAAAGGTTCACCAATGACTGGATGGATATTTTTGTATCTATTACAGGATGGCTTCTCTTTACTAACTATGCTATGAACTACACATGTGTATTTTTAAAAATTGTGACACCCACATTTTGCAAATCCAGATCCCTCTAGATCTTACACCCACACCAGTTTGCAACCATCAAATAAGTGATTGCGGGTAACCCACAAACACCTTTTAGGAGATGCATATTTATACCAAATTTATTAACTACAGTATCGTTTTAATAATAAAATTAAATTGTATTCATGAATATATTCCAGTGCATAAAATTTAGAAATATTGAAATCATGATTAATTATGAATAGTAAAAATGAGAATAAATAGCTTCGTGTTAGATATTAATAAAATATACCATTGAATCAATATTAGATAACTTTGACAATTACATGCACTCATTTCTTATTAACTATTGATTGTCATTAATTTTCAGGTCTGATTATTGCAGTCGTCAGGGAAATAATTAATAACATTCGATGAAGCAATTTATTCATTACTACAGATAATTAATATATAATATTAAAATATGAATTGATTTAATAAATAAATTAAGTTTGAGTCTGATAATGAAATATACTATTGTTTTCTTCATTACTTATTAATTTTAAAAATTCAAACCAAACTTATAATAGTATTAATGAGTATTGTGTCTCCGATTCAATATGAAATCAATCCAAACCCTATACTTGTTCGGAAAGAAACAGTTGTTATGCCGGCTAATTATGATATTAGTTATGATCATCGAAATGATTGCATAACTATTGTTAAATCAGAGACTTTTATAAAGCAAACGACAACACAAAAGCCGTCATCATTACCGCGATGGCAAACAATCAAAGGGGTCTACTTCTCAAACAGCAAAGAGAAAGGCGAAGAAAGAGATAATATTGAAACTGATGAAGGAGTTTATGAAGAAGTCACACAAATCAGTCAATTGCCCGATGAAGATAAAGAGCAACACAAACAAGTACTGTATCATTATTTATCAATTTTAAAAACTATATAATTTGAAGTGAAATTAAATATTTTATAGACAGAAAAGTGTCTTACCATCAGAGTCTGGACATTATCGGTAAATCCCACTTTCCCTTATAATTTAAACTTGTTAAATTCACTAAATTTTTCCCAGAGCATAAAATTCAATATTTTTAGTATTAAATTTAGTTTATTGATTAAATTTAATATGAAAATTAAAAATACAGCAAAAGGATATAACTCAGTGTTATTATCGAAAATTTGTGTTCGCCTAAATAGAGTATCTTATACAGAGTATTCACCATAATCTAACTCTCAAATATCAAATTCTGTCAAACTATTGTCTAATAAAGTATTGTCTTATAGTATTATAACAATTTTTGCACTCTTTCATTTGTTAATCTATTAAATTCTATGAAAAATTTACTAAATTTTCTATGAAAGTACTTTTAAAGTTTAAACGCGAGTTCAAGCTCTTGGATTTTGAGAACAATGTAATAACAAGCAGAATGGGGGGCCTATTTATGTTTCTAAAAATCTTGTAAAATGAACCTCATAAATCAGATTTCACCAATATTTGCCCCATTTTTATACTAAATATCAATATTAAAACTTTTTTAATCCTTTCAAAACAAAAATAACTTGAAAATTCTTTAACAAAGGATAAAAGCATTGAATTAATAAACTAATTTTCTTTTTGAGACGAATTAACGACAAGTGATGCAACCATATTTTGTCTGATAAGCGCCAAAATATCACAGAAACTACTTTACAGATAAAGTCCGAATTAACTACCCGTTACAAAAAATACAATCCAATCACATTTTTTGGTTTATAAAAATGAACCAAACAACAACAACAACAACAACAACTACTACTACTACTACTACTACTACCCCCGTTTTACAAAACCTAACCAATGAATGAGCTAGAAATGGGTAGATTGTTGGTTTATCTGTGTGATCTAGGGTGACCAGACCTCGTTAAGGGGATTTCGGGAATATTATAAATATAAGAGGGGATCAAAGTATAGTTTCAAGATTTTCAGAGGCGATGAAAAAATTGAAGAGATGTGGAACCACTACTTTTCTAGAAATTTTATTCATTCCAGGAGTTAACTGGAATACCAGAAGAGTTTGTTCACTATAATATAAAATGTTTCAAAAATTTTTTTTAGTAATTAATGATCAAGTAATGCGTTAAATTTATTCCTTTTCTTATTTGAATTTTTGAGTTACATTTATTGTAGTTTTAAGGCCTCAAGATTTTTAATCGATTTTAGCTATTTTAAGGCTGATAAAGTCCAGACTATGCTTATGATATAATAAAATGTCATAAACTTAATAGAACTTAATTTTTAATTAGGATGAATCGATTCCATCGCTAAAATCATTAAATGTTTCGAATTTAATACCATTTATATCTGTAACGATATACGATTACTTGACTTGGACTAACTTTTTCAAAATAATGACAATAGCCTTTTGTATAAATGGTTTACTCCTCCAAACAATTTTACTAACAGTTCAATATTTTTCATATGAAACAACTGTTAATTTAAAGTTAAGCGATGAGATAATTGACGCTTCTGTCACTGTTTGTTTTCCGTTCCTAATAGAAAACGATAACTCAAATAAACCTATTTATGAGGAAATCCTAAGAAATGCTTCAGTCGATAACAATTTAATTGCGAGGAAGAGAAAAAAACTCATTTTCTCAAATCATAAATTAAACGATATTTTCAATAATATAAGTTTCAAACCTGAAAATATTTCTTGTTTTGTAAAAAATGTAAAAACTAATGATCAAATAGATTGTGATAAACCGATTGAAAGTATTGAAAATCGGTTTAAATGTTTTACATATAGTATCGAACTTAAAACTGATTCTGTATTTTCATTAGAAGCTAATTTAAGTTCTACACAATATTTAGGTATTAGTACTGAAAAATTTCTCATTTCAATACATTCGCCTAAAATGATTCCATCGAGTGATGAAAATGAATTTTTGTCACATTTAATGAACAAAACATTAGAAATAAAGTTGTGGAAAATGAGTATAAAGCAATTATCGTCTCCATATAGTTCATGTATGAATTATCCCAATTCAAAGTCAAGATTCCATTGTATACACAATTGCATTATAAATGCAATTAAAGAATGGTGTGGTTGTATTCCAAGATATGCTCTCATTCTAATGCAAGATTTTCATAAAACTTATAAATGGTGTCCATTATCTTCATGTCTTCATCAATACCAATCATTTAGAATCAATTGCAATCTTAAATGTCCAAAGGTTTGAAGTTTTGAGTTTTACAACTCATAAATTGTGACAATCAATCATTTATTTTTATTTTTTTATACTGATAGGAATGTAATGAAAATATTTATTACTCATCAATCAAATCAACTTCAAATAGTGGTTCTATGGTTTCGGTTCTAATTTCTCCCAATAAAAATAGTGATAATTCGAATCAAAATATGATTTTTGACCAAAAGCCTGCGCTTACTCTCGAATTATATTTGGCTTCATTGGGAGGACTTTCTGTTATTTGGGCTCTAATTTTATTGATTGCATTCTCGATCATTTATATTGTAAATTTTTCTAGTATTGATTTCTCTTTATATTGATTTATTCAAATATCTATAACTATCGAGTTGTAAATTTTATGTTATAATCCATTTATTTAAATTACAGGTTTTTTATTCAAAGTTTTTGCTGTATTCAAAGTATTTAGTATTGTTATTATTAATATTTATATTGTTTTGAATATATAAATCTTTTAAATTCTAACAGATTTAATACTTAATTTAAATTGTTATAATCTTCATCCATATAATCAAGGAAATTATTATCATATTTTTGAACACAACCACATTTCGTATGGTTTTTCATTTGGATGAATTCGGCCGAATTTGTCTTTCTTCCATTCTTGAAAGTCTGCACCTCAAACGCCACTTTAACTATTTGCCATTCGATAGATTGACATTCATAAGTTTTGTGTTGAATTTTACGTAAATATATAAATGTGATACTTAAATCAGTTGTTCTCTGTATCTATAAGACATCTTAAGCCAAAGAGTATACATATACTTTGATAAAAGGAAACAGGATGGGATGGATGCCTTTTCCAACAAATCAGATGATCATTAGTTAGAATGGGACAGGAATTCTATTAAAATGTATTTCTATCAATCAATCAAATGGTTCATCATATTTGCATTCACTTTTAATACAATCATTTGTAGTTCTTTTTTATATTTGTACCAAAATTGAACGCTAATCAACTTCTGTTCAAAATACAAGTAACACTGCTTCAAATGAATTATCATTTTACATGAGAGCGAAAATTTTGATTATAAATTTTTAACACTAATAAGGATCTCAAAGTAAAATCGGCAGAAAATTAACTTAATCATATTTTCGAAACTATTAAATGAAAATTAATATTATAGGACCTTCCCATCCACTGCTGCAGCACGTTAGTGATCCGTTCTAGATCCAGGTGTCATTCAGTCTACGAATGGTACACTTAAACTCACTTACATTACACTTATATTTTCTGACGCTTGTTCCGAAGACTAATAAACATTTTTTTTATAGAACTTGAACAGTTTTTTGCTTTTCATTTACAGTTTTATTATCCCAATCATTTAAACTATTATTTAGTAATGTTATTATTAATGAGTGTAATGTAAGGGAGTTCAAGTGCATCATTCGTAGACTTAGTGACGCCTGGATCTAAAACAGATCACTAACGAGCTGTTATGCCCACTTTAGTCTTCACACCTCTGATTATACTTTGGCGGAGTTTTTATCAAGTTTTTTATGACTCAGTAAGTTTAGACCAAACGAGTTACTCAAAATTGAATACATGATTTGGCGTTATGACCACCGTTCATATAATAAGAAAATGCTGATCCCTAATGAGCCACATACCAATTTCCTTCATGCATGCTTTATGGAACTGCCGAACCTCACACATGACTCTCAGATAAATATACTCGTTGTCAGCACTATATTTAGCATAGCTTTGGCCTTATGCAAAATTTTGTGCCATCGCTTCAATTAATTATAGAGAATACCATTATATAACTTGAAATAAGAGTC
>JAQFZT010000636.1:0-22088 GCA_034696325.1 Camisiidae sp.
AACTCTAGTATACAACTACAATAGAGAATGTAATTTGGCTATTATTTGAGACGCAGGTACTGTTCAAATGCTATGTTCACTATTATTTTAAGTGACAAAGTGATAGAGGAAGTGAGCATAAGTGTTATCTCACATTTCATATAACCTATAATCAGATAGAGAACAACAAGAGAGGGAGAAAAACATAAAGTTATATAAAAGACATGATGAGAATGGTTTGGAAGAGACAGTGAGACAAACATAAATTGTTGCAAACCTGCATTAGTGGGAGAAGAAGGAGAGTTACAACAGGAGCTTTGGTGCTGTTGTTGTTGTTCTTGATGACCGGCGTGACGTTGCCTTACGGACACCATCAGTCCCTCGGGGAGAAAAAATGTGAGGGAGAGTGAAAGAGATGTTTTGCTACAGCGGGTCGCCAGAGTTGGGATTACAAGTTCAATACGTCACTCTTTACGTCACTTATTGGAGTAGCGGAAGGAAAACAGTTTGCGCTAATTTAATGCCAAAAATAAGTGAATCAGACTTTTTTAGTCCCTATGTATTTGCCTTGACCTCAACACGAGATCGGGTTATAAAGCAAGAAAGTGAGCCTCGAGTCTGTCTCAAACACTGAATCACGACTTATCACGACTTAGCAATGCTTTCGCTGCACCGGTTTTACCAATGTTTCAGTTATGCTGAGCTTTTTCAAAATGAACTTTTCATATAATAATAGCGGCATCAATACTGTTATAGAGAATATACTTTTTTGACTCTAAAAATATCAGTTTAAGTTTCGATCTGTACTGACACAAACTGAAGCAGCACTTGATGTTATAAAGCACACTATATGTTTGGGCGGTGCACAGCGCGCACATTCATTGCAAAAAAGGGGATCCAAAGAAAAATAAACACAGTAGTAGTTCTATTTTTTAAGGGAATGCCTTCTTTTTCAGTATTAGTCGATCGATTCAATGGGGAAAACGTAAGCATTAAAGTGAGCAATATATGAAAGCGATTCAGATAGAGAGACATTCAGAGTAAGTTAGCCTAACTTTAACACAATGTCGGCAAATGCCCATCAATTTTTGTGTCTTCCCCTCTCATCTCTCTTCATAATGTTACTGAACACGAAATACTCTTTCCATAAAATTACTGTTTATAGAATGTGAGAGAAGAGAGAAAGTGAAACCAAGTTAGAGGAAGGCTCATAGGGAGGGATAGAGAAACCGCTGCCGAGCGAATTAAATTTTAAAATCCTCTCAACCGCTCTCCTCTCCCAATACCAAACTTATATTCAGCTATAAATTATAGTATTGCACAACATGTGCACCTGTACTCATGGCAACCAGAGTCAAAAATTACAAAATCTAAATTCACTGACGAATCAAATTAAGATGATTTCCAAATGAATTGTATTTTAATTTAACATTTGTTCACTACTGTTGAGTTGCATATACAGTGCTGTTGTACTGACGCGTGCTTAGAATTGCTCATAAAGGCTATAATAGAGAAGAACTAAATACCAAATTAACTCTTCGTTCGTTTATATAAGAATACAATAGTTGGTATATCTCTTCACTCCCCCTTCAAATTTTCTGGACTCAATTCATTTCCCCCATCGATACTCTTAAATTCTGACGTCAAATCTTAAAGGCGGGAATGACTGCACCCAATAAGGATAGAAATTCACATTTTTCTGTTTATTTTTGCACTAACGTTCAGTTCAAACTTAAGATTCAATCAATAAATTGTCAGTTTGATAACAAAAATGTAAAAATCCTGTTTTCACTTCATTTAAAACCTTTTTTCAACCATACTTTCTATCAGAAATTTCTTCTTATTCACTGCTTTTGTGGAAATATTCCGCATAATTCTCATGTAGAATATTCTGATGTAGAAGTATTAAAGAATTGTCAATTACGAATAATATACTAATTTAATTAATTATTTATCGTTTTGTGAGAATATTATAATAATTAAATTATGGCTCAATATATTTATTAGCAATTATATCGAAATTAGTTTTCATCAACAAATCGAAAAGAATGAAATAAAAATAAGAAAAGCATTAATTAAATGAGATAATGTTCGTGATAAAAGAATTTATTCAACTTATATGTCAAATTCAATTATTTCTCTGCAAAACTTCTATATTATATAATCATTATTATTCTAGAGAACATTCAAACACATAATTAAATATAAATGAAATTTAGTTTTAAAATGATTTGATTATAAACTAAAGTTGGTTATCAAATCAATTTTGAAGCTCTGCAGAGCTCTGCATATCAATCAATTTTGAAAATACGATTGATTTATAGAATTGTGAAAATCTCTTTGTTAGGAAAAAGCGAAAACTACTCTCAAAGATAAAGACTCGTTGAATCGTGAAGAAAGCTTGAATGTTACATTGCACTAACTTCTCAATGATTGCTCTTTTGTAACAATGTTTCTTTCTCTTCAATGAATAAAACAAAAAGTGATACAAATTTAATTTGTAAATTCCAATGCGTTAATCGAAAAAATACACTTTTCTATTTAATGAATATAAATAGAAAACAATGCAAATGTTTAGAAGTACATTTAATGGATTGAATATCCAAAGTACATATTTTAGAGTTAATAATAGTAGTATATTTTGAGGATTTGTTGGCTTACCCAAGCAGAAATTTATACTAGTTCTCTCGCTGATAAACAGCTACTTCGACACAATGTAAAGGAAATCATAGACTTTAGCCAAGAAGCAAAATCTCTCTCATTATAAATTAACCGTTGTTTTTCTCTGAAGAAAGTGAAGAAACATGATTACTAATAATAGTTGAGTGGGGTATCGGTCTGGCCTTCTGGCTCTGTCACACCCTAAACATGCTAAGACCTTAAGGCAAATGTTCAACTCAACTACATTAGAGCGTGATTTGCAACTTCTTAGGTCTCAAGAAGAAAAGATGCCCGCAGTGTGTAATACATGGCGGCATTACGCTTCGGTGGTCAGCAGCCAATGCTCACTATATTTACAATTATGAAAAATATTTTGCTGAACACATTCAGCTCCACACCAATGATCCATCAGTAGTGAGAGAGCTTCCTCTTATGGTCACTCAATGCAAATCAGAGGGGTTTTTAGGTTAGGGATAGAGACAGGGATGCGACAAAGATATATTCGTTGAGCAGTCTTTCCGCGAATTTGAAAGCATTGAATTATATGATACAAGCCATAGATAAGGATATACTCAAATATTAGGGGAATAGTGCAAAAAGATATCTGTTTTGTATTTAACTATAGCTAAAACCTGCGGCAAAACTTTTGGTTTAGGTTTAAAATGCAATAAAAATAATTTCCAAAATAAATTTAAACCTATTTAAGCCATATAAGTAGTCTTATGTTCAAATGAGAAAATATCTCTCAAACAAAGCATTGTAAATTTACTTATAAGAAAAGGCCTTATTATCGATCCAACAGTGGGTTCGAGAAACTTTCAAATTAAATGAATTCTGTTTCTAAACTTTTACGATCAAAATTATTTAATTAACTTTTTCGATAATTTGGAGAAACTTTAATTAAATGAATGCGATATTTTATTTATTGTGTTTGCCATTTCGCAGAAACGAATGCTTTTTCTCTAGATTTTAAGGCTCGCTGTTTCTGGTATACTATTACTGAAGTAATCAAATTTTATTACGCATTTCGTAAGTTAATGCCTCGACAGAGGGTCAAAAACAGAAACACGATTTGACACAAAAAAAAGTCTCAAGTAACACAAAACTGGAATGTGAAATATTTTAATAAATTATACTCTTTTATGAAAAAATCCATTCATATTATATTACAGAAGAATAGTATTTAATCAATAAAAATCATATTCTTAATAATGTTAGGATTTAATGATCCGTAAAAACAATTTTAATGTGATGTGAGTGAAGCGATTGACTATAAGTTAGGAATATATTAATAATCGATATTCAATATTAAAAATTCATTTTTTCAATAATAATAAAGTTAGAAAATGTTCTAAAATTATAAAATCAAATATTGTTAGCAAAATTGAAGATAAATTATTATTCAAAATAGTCTGAATTTGAGAATTTAAATTGACTTTATATAGAGATATAGAGTAATGGTTAGTATTTTTGAGGTCGAAAAAGTTGATTTGAAGATTTTAATTGAATATTAAATGTTATAAGAATTAATTTGTTGAAAACTCATTAAGACACCTATGAAAATAGTTGAGTTTGTCTTTGATTTATAAATCAAAATAAAATTAGTATAATTAATTTGACACTCAGAAAAGTATGAAACAAGACATAAGTTAAATTTAGTTACATAGATAAATGAAAGCTAGTGAACAAAGCATAGCAACACGATTATTCTTTCCGACATTACAATTATTGTGATGATAACTGCACTATAGAGGCACCAAATATTTGATAGCAAACAAGGATCTCAATTCAGATCGCGCCTTGTTTTATAGATTTTATACTATACTTTTCCTTTAGGTTTAACAAAAATAAAATCGATTTTTATTTCTAGAAAATAGAATATTGGCGTTGAGTGCAGTGCAGTGTAAAGTTAGCATTAGGTTTAGAAAATATTATGCGCACATGTTTGCCTCTCTCTATCTCCTGTCTCTTTTATAGTGGAAAAGACCAATAACTACAAGCATCAATAGTTTACTATGAGAGATGAGGTTAAAACTGAAAATAGTTGGATAGTTGGCAGTTCTGAACAAGTTTATAAAATTTCTTGTGTTGGTTGTGTGACTCCACCAAGTGGTCAGAACTGGACATTGAAAACTCTATTTTTAGAGGCTTTTCACAGCCATTATCTCAAAAATACAAATTAGTTTACTGTGAAATGCATTGATTCCTATCTTAACAGCTGAATTGATATGAGTTTGAGCTTTGTTTAATTACTATAAGTTAGCTATCATGCGATGCAAGTGGTCTTCTCTAATTATTTCTAGTTCAAAAATTGACAATCAATGCTTAATTACACCAATTTATGCAAAATTTCAGTTCATATACATTGTTTAGACCATTAGATACATTTTAATCGATAGTCTGAAAAATAGGTAAACTTAATGATTCTATAATTTTCATACACATAATCATTAAATCAATAAATGGGTCATAAAATTAATTAGTGTTAACTTAATGGAAAAGTAAGAAAATAGAAAAAATCATTGAATCAATTAAGTATTTAGTAGTGAAATAGCAATTATTACTTTACAAAAAAGTCTAGCGCTTCATAAAAGGTGTATAAAGTGAGTTGAGATACGTATCAAAGATGGTTGACGTTAAGAAAGCTGAAGCAATAGATTTGAAAAAATGCATTTGAAAATGAGGTTTGAGTTTCAGAGCAAACTCTCTGAACACACATTGAAACACATTGAAAATTTTGAAGCCTTTCACAAGCATTAGAGGAAGTTCTATTGTTTGTTGAAATAAAATGACAACCAATCAAATTATTTCTCAGCAAAAGCACTGCTTTTACGCACATTTTTAACAAAAGTAATTTCTTTTAACTTTTGCCGCATTTTGGTTGGTTGGCTCTATGCTCTTATTTTTTAGGAGGCGGAGGAGTGAGTGAGTGAGGCATCATCTCTCTTACCTTTTCCTTTCCGCAATGCAGATCATATTTGACACCTCAATATTTCTTATGCTTACAATTATCCAACTTTAAGATTATTTCAAATATATATCAATTTCTCTCATTTTCTATTTAGTTTTCCTCTATTTTCTCTACTATTCACTACTTTCTCGCACTCAAATAAAAGGCAATCAGAGACTGAAAGTAAAGTACTAGTAGTGATACTTCAATGAAAACACTAACCAAAGCGTTCCCCACACTATTAATGCTTTTTAGTGAAGCCGATCGATTAGAAAGGAGGAGCTTTGCAAATAAAAAGGAGCCCAATTTGGTTCTCATACATCTTTCATATAACTAAACTCCAGGCATATATTGGTTTATGTGTGACGTTATAAGAGGTCGATAATCACTTCAAATTAAAAAACTCTTTCTTTTTCACTGCCATCACAATTATAATTAAACTAAATATTTGTGACTCGAGTTACGTATTCAAGCATAAAATGGCAACTTAGGAGTTGTTACATGTCGTTATGCTATACTCTATTCATATTGGTTTATGAAGTGAAAATTTTGTTTTTCTTTCAGGAATGAATAATGTTATGCATATTTCATTTTTCATAGTGAAAACTTGTGTACTGTATATCAGTTGTGTTAAGAGATGGCAGGTATTCAATTGTGAATTATTGCTCTAAACTTATTTTGCACATTACAATATTGCACGCCTTTTATTGTTCAAACACAATAATAACTTTACATTTTCATAGAGTGTGTCAGAAAAACTGCTGAACCAAGAAAGCAATTTTGTACTCTAAAACTGAGAAAACTTGCAAATGTAGTGAATTATTGCCAAAATTTAGCGCAAACTGTAAACAAAAATAAAAATAATGTGCCCGACAAATAACTCATATATTTTGAGGGCTGAGAAAGTTTTCGGAGAAGCTTTGCTTAAACCAATTTACATGATTTACTAGTAAATGCCTTCAGTTCAACATATCTTTGATTTAACTCAAAAATCAAAGTTTCTTAGAATTAATTGATTAAAATTGGTATTTAACTATTTTTAGCATTTGTGTAATTAATGTTTGGATGTTTTCCACTAAACTCTACATTAGTATTAATTGAGCTTAAAAATTATTAATTGATTTTGTTTGACAGCTCCATGAGATGAGTGAACAAAAACAAACATACATAGTATGAAATTGAATGCTTTTGTATGCGATGCCGCGAAGTATTAGTTTCTGTCAAAATCAATTACATCTCATTGATCAATGACGTAATGGTCAGTAGGTTTGAAAAAAGAGGGATAGAAAAGAGTGGAGAGTAGTTGAGAATAGTGTACAATTTAGTTCACGAGGTGACACCGCATGAACGATAAAAAACAATATTATGCATGTTTGCAATTTCATATTGTATGGTCTGTTAAAAGCACGTTTAGCACCAATTCTTTACAAGTAAAACAAGAGAAGACAATCAATTCCATGAAAGTGAAGAAATCTTGTTTTCTTAGATAATCCTTCTGTCCCGCACTTACCCTCATGTTTAAGATCTAAAAATAACTTCAAAGCTCTTAATTTTTTCTTTTCAAATATAAGGGTAGATATAATGTGATTGATGACAGTCTTTGAGAATGTGATTGCGACGGATAATCAACTTGAAGTATAACCAAATACAGAGAGTTGTTCAGCAAATAAATTAACAAATCATATATTAAACCATTAAATGTAACAGTACTTAATATTAAGCCTTTTCATTAACTCTTTCATCTAATTATTCTTTTTCTTGTTTCAATTTTATTGTTTAGCTCTAACTATAAATGTTAATAAGCTATTAAATGCAGTTCACATTTTATTAAGTGTTGATCATTAGTCGATAAATTGGTTTATTCTTCTCTTGAATCTCACCAGAAATCATAATTATTTAAACAGAGCTCTCGTTTATATTATTAATACAATGTAATAAATATTATTTGTGTCAGTGCAACACGTTCTGTAATCTGAGCTTATTGTTGAATAAAGTATTATCATAATTAAGTTTGTTCTCAGGCATATGAATTACTCTATATTTATCCATATTATCTGTTGATATTCTAGTCAAACTTATCATTATTATTTTATAGCTTAAGAATTTCTTATCATTTCAATATCCTTTTATAATCATTTCAATATCCTTTAAATTTTTAAATGTGTGCACACATGTAGAGAACTTTTATAATGTTAGACTTAAATAAAATTATAGTCGTAATGCTGCCGAACCTGTACTTCAATTAATTTATTACTCTTAAACTTCGTTCTCTACAATATTATAGATGAAAATTTGAGGTGAAATCTATTTATTTGATTCAAATATTATTGTAATCAAATTAAACATATACGAACTGAGTTTCAAATAGACCTCAAAGGTTTAAAAGTATCTTAACTATAGTTTAATTTAAATCTGATTTAGAATTTGAAAATAATCAATAATTGAAATCAACAGTTTTGATTTAAAGGAGAAATTATTTAGAAAAGATTCATTCAAAGATTTATGTTCAAAATTAAAGTGATATTATCCTAAAAATCCGATACAAAGCATTTATTACTCAAATGATTGAGAGAATGAATTCAAGGAACCATTTGAGGCTCTCAAACAAAATAATGATATACTGAACATGTTGTAAATGGTAAACAACATTCACAGCAAGCATACGGAATGTAGGGCTTAAAGCAAACCAAAACTTATAAAATCTCGAAATCGTCAACAGAGAAAAGGGCAAACTTTCCATAACCTTGTGGGCCAAAAATAGCAAATGGGTTTAGGGTGGAAGAGTGCGGGTTAGATGTGAAACTGGATATAAGCAGTTACAACATTTTGATGACCATTGACTTTGAAATTTTCGGTTCCAATTGAGTGTCCAACAAAAATAAAATAAAAAATTTGATACAACTGAACCTTAACATTTAGTTGGATAACACCTGCTCCCTCTCCTCTCCTCTCAAAGAGCTGTCGGCTCAATTGCAGCAGTAAAAAATCTAATGGCGAAACGACTTAATTGCCCCCTTATCGGCATTTAATCAACAACATTGAATCAGACACATGGCCATCATATCCACTCTAACCACCACTTTTTTAAAACTAAGCCTCAATTTGATATTTAAAACATAAGACTTACCATTGGATTCGGTCATTCTTGTTTCGGCACCCGTTTTGAACAATTTTAAGGGGGCTTTTTATAGCCCACGTTGACTTTCAATAAAAAAGAGTCGAAGAAAACAAGAACCAGATAAAGTTGAAAGCAAAAAAATAAGCGCTAAAAACTCTGTCACAAGTTTTTTACTCGTTCACAACACACTTGAATTTGAAATTTAATCAAAAACCAGAATAATAATGAACTGTTGATATAACACTTGAGTTTTATAATAAGAACCAAAGGTTGAAATATTCTCTCACAGGAGGAAATTTGATAAGAATTTTTCGGTTAGAATGAAATATAAAATAAATTTACTCTTCTATTAAGTGGTTATTATGCTCTCCAAACTTCAACACTCAGTTGAAAATATTACTGAATACGAAACACTTGTTTTATTTCTATGACATTATGACTAAATAGTTGGCAAATCACAGCAAAATAGTATACTTGGATTTGTTCTTATGAAATAATATGAAAAAGACTTCACTTAAAGAAACCTAAAAGAAGAAGCATTTCAGATGGTATGTAATGCTTGACATCGTTGAAAGAGCTCAACGTTGAGAACCACATCCACTTTACACAAGACAGCCCTCACTATTGGAAAAATGAGAAATAAAAGTCTACTATTGGATAAATGAACTCAAAATGGGTTGGAATTGATGGCAACGTTTTCAAAGCAATACAACAGAGGAATGGCTGGCAATGGAAACTAATATAAACGGCAATTGGCTTAAAAACGATATGTTCTATTCAACAATGTTTTGGTTATACCAATCTTTTACAGAATAGTATATTCTATAAAATTGTTTTTCATATTTTTTCGTTTTTACAGTTACTTTTATATAAACTTTCTTTTCTATAATCAATACATTTCAATAAAAAACGCATTTCACGAAAATCTTATTTTCAATATTTGTTCAGCTTTTGAATTCTTATTTTTGATAAAATCGTTATAAACATTGCTTGAAATGAGAGGAATATGTTTTGCAAAAGTGATGTTTTTGTAGAGAAAAATAAGGAAATATTTTGAAAAAGTGGAACAAAAAGGGAGAACAATATATGGATCAGTGGCTGATCATAAACCGCGACTCACAATCCGTGCTTATGTAACATTTGAATAGATTTAAACTTTTTTAAAAAGAAGCAGTGGTCAAAGCGGTCATATATCATAGTTAATGTCAATCTGGACGCAACTTTGGTTCCCCTTTTTTGAAGAAAAAATGCGGACTCTTTTACTTGAAAAAGAAAAAATGATTGTTAAACTTGAAACGCACACATGATAACAATAGTGAACTACACATAAGTTCCAGGTGTGGCTCTATTCCCTCTTTAACTCTCTATCAGTTTTTCTCCCTCTCCTCTCCAATACGGACTTGTGAATAGTATTATGTGTACACTTCCTTCCAATTCTTTCCATCCTTTAAGCCTTTATATAGTAGTACATAAGGCATAAGGCATTAGAATTCCTGTCCAAAGTGATCGCAATTCTAGTGAAGCAATGCTATATTCTTAATGTAATGAGAAATGTTTGCTTACAATCTACTGACCACTTCTGGCACTGAGAGATTTTTGTTCGCAACCATCAAAATTGACCCCTTTCTTCCCCTTTCTATCTCTCTCCCTCTCTACTCTCTCGTCTCTTTGAACACAATTTGCCGTTTTATAGTACTAGTGAATGTTGTGCTCAAACACAGGCTCTGTGACTAGTTTTGAAAATTTTTGGAAAGGGAGTAAAAATGTGTTACCCCTTAACAATATGTGTAACACTTGCTCTTTTCTGCCTTAAAGCTATGGTCATTCGAGAAGTCAAATGAAAAGAGAACCACGGACTCAATGTGTGGCTTTGTAGTTATCATTTGGGAGAGTGTTTCGAGTAAAATGTCATTTATTAGGAAAAATTGTCACCCCTTTTGAGGAAACGAATGTGAGTCTGACCTAAAGCTGTGTATATTTGTAGAGTTATGCTATCAAAATTCAGTTTGCTGGCCAACATTTTCAAGTAAACTTCTTCAACATTTCAAATGAATGGCCATTTTTCACATAACTATATTTCAGTCATCAGATCAATAATATGATCCAACTTTTTTGCTCAAAATAATAAATTTAATGATTTTGCTTTTTATAGATTGCAAAATGCATTCAACACTTCAATTACTATAATTAATAGTGTTTCTAAATGTAATGCAAGTGTTAACGGAAATATGTAAATATATAAGTAAACAGCTTTAAGTGCTCTCTAAAAAAGTACAGTTATATTCTTAAGCCTTTGCTATATAATGTTATGTAAGAGAAACTAAACCTTATTTGCTTCAGATTCTGCTCCAATGAAAACATGGCGAACCATTCATTGATTAAGTCCTTGTTTTGTAACTAAATTCAAATAGAATTAATTAATTGGAAACATTAATTAAATCAAATTTATAAAGTTTATGATAACTTCTCTGCTCTCCTAATCAGCATTACTTGAATATGTTGTTCAATACACTTTTGCAAATCAAAGTCAAATGAATCGAAATTTTAATAAATTTAGTCAGAACTCAAAGTATTAGTCGGAAAACAAAATTCTATCAAATTTTTACTTATTTTCAAAATTATATACTAGTAATTAGTATCGATTTATATTATTTTAACTTTTTGATAATGAATTCATAACAGAAATGATATGTTTCCCTGAGATTTAAGGCAATATTTTAATGAAGTTAAAGTTCGGTTATTCTTTACATAATTAATATTGTGATCAATTTTCACTAATAATTAATTGAATTGAAGATTCTATTGATGAAAAATAGTTAATCTTTTGAATTATTTAATTTATAAATAATTTACTTATACAAAATGAAAATTTGATGAGAATTAAGTAAGAATGTAAAACTTTTCATGAAAAACCCTACATTAAGTTAAATAAAGATCAGTTTAGTGTAATTTAATGATTTAATATTAACTTTTGCTTTTGTTTAATACTATATTTTTTAAAGTTTGACCTTTTAAAGAATATTCTCATTTCTGTTTGAGACCTAATCCGGACTCTTTAGTGTTTGGATACAAATCATGAAAATTTGTCAAATAGAATAATAATATGTTCCTCAAAATGTTTCAATTAATATATATCATAATATATCAATATATCAACAAAACTTTTCTAAAAGGAAAACATTCCATAAATTTGCAGTAAAAATTTGCAATAATTTCTCATGAATTCTAAGTAAACATTTTCTAATAAGGGATGAAATATAATACATTTATGAGTTACCGCTGGGATACTTTAGTGGGAGTAAAAAAATCATTTATCATTGTAGCTGATAGTGGATTATAGGAAAACATTGACACTCAACTACTACTATAACATAAATTATTTTGAGATGACATGAAACCTGCCATTAGTTTTAACCAATAAGATGAAAATGGTTTGAATTTTATGAAATGATAAAACTCTGAGAAAAATGTAATATAAACTTTTATAGAGTAGAACTGATCAAAAAATGAGATCGATTTACAGGCAAAATGATGGATGACGTGAGCAACAAAAATATGGCGCATTCGATGAGGAGGAGGATGAAGGCTATGACTTCACTCTATAGACATAATTACATACAACTGACTTCTACTGACCATAAAAAACTGACTCTGATCTCAAATTTCATCATATCCTAACTTTAATGATGTATTAATTTCTTTTATAAAAAACAGAAAATATTTGACTGCTTGACATTTGTTTACTGAAAAAACATGTATTAATGCAATTGAAAGGTGAACTCGAGATTGTTTTTCCTCCACTTATATTATTGTCCAGTATTGGCTGTATTTTATAAATTCATTGTTCTTATGCGTCCTCTTGTACTCTGAGAACTGTCCAAAATGCAAGCTCTCAAACAAAGTGCAGCTGCTTTTCCAAAAATGCAATACTGAACAAATTGTTAAGTTGCGAAATAATATTATGTACGATATGTTATACGAAGTATTGCCCTTTCAGGCCAAATGTACAGTGAATCTAATAAACGCGTGTGTTCTGCACGCGTTTACTTCTGACATGTCTTTCATTTATAATGGATTGAAAATAGTGGACTGCATGGCCTGTAAGGACTGCATGCAAGCTGCCATTTAATATTGCAGCCAAAAACCCCTATTCCAGAGTCCATACTTTGCACAAATATATGCGTCCATTCGATATATAACTGTTATAGTTATTTAGAATGGGTTTAGTGTGAGTCTCCCCTTTCACCCCCAGACCTCTTTGCACAACCGGTCCTTATCGTTCCTTTTTTGTAACAAACGGTACTTTTAGCTCACAAACAACAATAATACGGCCACCGTTTCAATACTGTCTGATAACAACACATTGGTATGAATGGATGGCCAGCAGGACATTATTTTTAAAATGCACCAAATGTTAGAGTTGTTATTCTCTCTCGAAATGAGTCTTGTTAGCGATAAAAATATATGTAAATAACTATACAAATGGCAACTTTTTCCTCTAACAAACAGAATTGGACAAAAAAAGATACAATACTTCAGGCAATACTTTTGTGACATGAGTTGCTTTTTTACGATAAAAATAGATTGCATAGCAAATGATGTGTTGCGAACGAGATTACGGATGCGTATCAACAATACAGTATATATTCCCCATCACTAACTAAGTATTCGTAGTGTTGAAAGCAAGAAATAACGGGTATAACAGTTATAATCATTTAAAAAACTCATTGCAGTGAACACTTTTGTTAGTCATTGCAAATAGAGTAAAGTTACTTTCAGTTACTACTGCATAACCAAAATCTGCAACTTAATTATGTGTAACTTCTCTACCATTGAAGCCAAAAATAATTTGGCTGAAAGTTCCATTCAAATTAATTAGATTTGAAAAACATTCGATAACATGGATTGAGAAAAACTTCGATGTAATCTCACTTTTATCAAATACTTTACAGTATTAAGTTTATAAGTATTTAGTTCAGAGTTCATTTGCATTCTCTTTATTTGTTGGCAAAATTATCTGTTAAGCCTTTATTAATACTAATGACAATAATAATAATTATTGTCAGAATTCTAAGATAGAATTCATTAATCAACTATTAATGTGATTAAATTCAAGTTACGAAGTCGTTATGCTTTCATTCAAAATGTTGGATCACTCGATCTCAATATCAAAAGTATGTTCAAAATTTAATTTTATACACTTGTAACTTAAACTTCATTATCAAATTAATTATTCTGGTTTATACAACTTGAAGATTTGTATTATTGATTGTCATAAACACATTCAGTAGTCAAATGAATAAAGAAATTGTTTTCATACAAAATCTTTACAAAAAATATTAATTTTCCAAATCGTTTCCAAGGTTTTAAGTTTCCTTTTATAAGCTTCTCAGAGATTTCTTTCTTTATTTACTAATTATTTTCTATATCAGTAGCTGTAAACAAATGTTTGATTATGAATTAAATTAAATTTAATGAAAAGTATTAAGAAGGAAAATCAGTTAATGCTAACAATGAAATTAATTAGTGATGAACAAATTTCAAATCAGTAACTGTAATCAGAAATGATACCTTTCAGGTGCATTTCTACGAACAACTCGAAATATTCGGTCCCTTTTCGCAAAATGAATCTGTACTCTTAAATTATCATAGTTTTAGATATAAGAAACCGAAATTCATAATTGAGAATAAATATAGATTAACTTTTCTTCTCAATTGTCGCTTTTTACTACATAAAACTTATTTTTCTTACTTCGATGATAGACATTCATAATAAAATTGACTAAATTTGTATGAAATTGATTTAGTTTAATATTAAATACTCGAATTGACAACCTTCATTGACAAATTAAGCTAATTTCTATATTATTCTAAATAAATTTGTGATTTTATTTTTCATTATGTATCGGTTTAATATAGAAGTAGAGGAGACTTTTGTAGTTAAAAGTTGAATGATTGAAGTGTTGAGAATTGAAAAAATTTATTCTAACAGATGAGTTTTTTAGAAAAAGGATCTTAGTTTTAGTCAATGAAATTTTTGATATCTGATTCTCGATTTGTTTAAAGCTAACTTATGCCAAACTTGTAAACTATTTGAATGCGTAATTAACTAGAGAGCTACTGGAATAATCATCATAAATGCTCTTGTTATAAGACGACAAGTGACACATCAACTGAATTCAGTACACATGGTGTCCATTTCGTTGAATGTTAGAAAAACTCATTTTGTGAGATCTGACTGACTATTCTATATTGATTTTCTTCCCCAAATAATGTTAAGAGAAAAAATACTAGTAAAGAAAAAGCCAGTGCTCTCTAATATGCTTTGAGTTGATTTTTTCGATCGTAAAAGAGAAAGAGTGAGCAAAAAAACTACTGTCCAACTACTGACTGAAAGAAATGGCGATAAAAGCATATAAATAATGGGAAAAATAAATATGAATAGCACTGTTTTGACAATTCATTAATTAGGAGTAACAAAAAAGAGGCGAATGATCTCTCAGATCACTGCAGACTCAATGAATAGTGAACTTAGTTTAGGGAATAGTAGAAAATAGGAAACTTTTGACTAGTATTTTTTGTTGTCGACATTTATTACATAACTATGGAGTTAATATGGATATATCATATGGGCGTTTCATTTCGATCAATTCCATTCCTTCTTAACTATTCATGCATTGAACCGAAACGCTGACTACATATCAAAATAAGTGAAATACTATGCATTCGAATAGATTGGCTTTTATTTCGTGAATAGAGAAAGAATACATCAAATAATAAAAAGCAAGGCATCTTTTTTTGATTTATGTAGTTCGCCAGCCCTTAGCCCGAGATAATACTTGGCACTAACACTACCGGCGGCATAAACTACCGTCAAAGTCATGGGTAGCACTATTGCTATTTAAGTGCACATTATATACATAACAGTAGAGCCATATTAAAAGTAGATGACAACATGAAATATACTAATCATTTATCTTTAGGTTTTTTATTATATATTATGCTCTCTTACTATCATTTTTCACATCAACAACTTAATCATAATATGCTTAAAATCAACATTAGGTAATTCAGACCAACGCATACTATTTGCTCAATCTTTTGCTCTTAACTATCAATTACAAGAATCAACATTTAGTAACAATCCTGTTATCACTTATATAAATATAATCAATAAATACTCATCTTTCTAAAGAAAAAACCTTTTAGTGTTAATGCAGATTAAAACAGGCAACTAATTAAGATGATAAAAGTTATTGGTTTTTGTATGCATATAGACTATAATATAGAGCACAAGTATTTTAATTTATAAATGCAGTACAAAATAAGAGTGACTCACTATCGATCACTTTTTCGATCTTATTATTGCGTGCACTTTCATTGGACAATCAAAATCAAAGCGGTATTATTATTACCATGAGCCCATCCTCTCACTGATCGACCATATCAATAATGTATTTTATTTAATTAAAAATTTATGCTCTGCTTATATATGTAATATAGAGTACTTGGAAAATAACTAATTTATAGTCAATAAGTTTCAATTTTTATGAGTTCCAATACATCCAAGTTTTGATCGAAAAATAGTAATTTTAGAAAAAGGTTAAAAAACTAAATTCTGTGCTTGAAATAGATATAGTGTTAGAAAATCTATGTTTTCTCAAAGTTTGAACAATCTTTCAATTTTGACAAATTAGTAACTGTTAGAAATAAGTTTATGTTCAGCTAATTTACAGCTTTCTATTAGTTTTTGAATAAATGTTATAAAACTAGTATTAGTGCGACTAATTTGATAATCTTTAGAACGGCCACAATTTAATCATTATAAAAGATTTTTACAACTCTTTTAATCAGTTGAGACCAGTTTATATGTCATCATTAAAAGTAAAAGAGTTGAACAGTTTCTGTTTAAGTCGACTCTTTTATTTAGTTATTGTTAAAGTTAGAGTGCATTTTCTAATACTTTTTTTTTCTAAAAAAGAATAAAACTGTTTCTATAAATCTTTTTTATTTCTTAAAACACGAAACTGATTACAGTGTGAATTATTAAGCTATGGTCTTATGAAAGCTAATCATTGAATTCTTCAAGTCATAAACATTGAACTTGAAATTGATATTTAATTTTTAACTCAAAGTTACTTTATCTGAATCGAGGATACAAGAGATCAATTATAGATAACTGAAGAAGTGATAAATTCAAAGATGATAGAAATAAAAAAAGATTCTTTTGATTATTTATGAAACAGGTATAAGAAATGAATGATAGAGTCCATTAAAAAATAACCACTTCAAGGCAATTGTAATTTTGAATTAGTTTCGTTAGCTTTCAAGCTTATAATCCATAAAGTATGGAATGATTGATGTACTCATTGTTGAATGAGATAGCAGTAAATTATGAGTATTTCAAATTAACTGTAAATTTGAGGGAAAAGCTATTTTTTCTCAGATGGAGAGAGCTTTGAAATTGTGATTTTAGCCGAAGCTTGAAAAGAGATAATTACCAAGTAATCAACATTTTGAGAGACAATTTGCTTAATGATATCTTATGTGATTCACTAACTTTTATTTTCCTACTTTTCATTTACATTTTCCAGGATATGGGATGACATCAATTTCAGAAAATCAAACTTAAATATAGTTTTTGTTAAAATAATGGCTAATTTATTCTTTTAAGTGATATTTTTCTTTACAAGTTGAACAACTATTACTTACTTTTGTTTTTTGAAACTTTTTCCTCATTTTTTGAGCCGCTTTTCTTATTGAATTTCCAGGAATTTGGAGAATCGAAAGAAAGCGATAAAACACTGAGAGATCCTTTGAAAAGAAGAAAAGCTTGGAATCAAACTTACAATTAACTTAAAGAAGAGCAACAGCAACAGGTACACAATCATTAAAGTCACAGTTTGTTACATAGCCTTATTTTATTGCAAAAAAGGTCATACTATATAAAAGATGCCTTTTGGCTAAGCATTAAAATCAGCGGGAATTTGAACTTTGATTTTCTTCAACAGAATTTGAACTCCTAAATAGCTAAGACTTACTGACACGCGACACGCCTTCGTACAGATTTTATTATTCTCTTTTTCGCATTATTCAAAAACCGCTTTTAAACTATTCTTCTGTCAAATGTGAAAATGCCTCAGTTTTCGTCGAGTCCAGTCTAAAGACTCAAAACACTGCGACCAAAAGAACCCACTACTCATGTTGACCCCCAAAAATGTTGGGTCCACTTAAATACTTTTGATAAAATAAAAATACGTGAATCTATACGTGAAAAACATATGCGGGAGTGAAATAAAAACTATAAGTTACTACTATTCAAGTTTAACGTTGTTTACAATTCGTGTGTCAGGCCTTCCCTATATTATTCTCATTTCACTCCTACACAAGCAAAACAATCTGCGCGTATTCTTGTATAAAGTGTGGCACAACTAGTGATGGGTTCAAATTGTTATATTCATAATAATTCATTTTTTGTCAACTTTTTCAAGTTTGTTTAAGTTTTTCTTTCTTAACTTGATTGATAACATTATATCATTGATGAGGTACTAATTTTCTTACTCCTCAGTTGAAAAATCAAGGTTTATATGCAGTGTTTCAATAGATTAAAGTAACATAAATTTTCATGTCAATAAATTGCAATAGAATTTGTACTTTTAAAAAAGTATTCACAAAAATAAATCAACATTAAAAGAGTTGATATAATTTATTGATTGAATTAAAATTGAAAAACTCTAAATCTGAGAGTTAACTTTAGCTATAATTATAATGTTTAGAATAAGAATGAAAAAATCAAGACACGAGTGAGTAAGTATTTGCTATTGAATAAACAACACAATACTTGTTTACTCGTCAATTTTGGCCTAAAAGTTGGTCTCATATTGTGTCACTCCCTCACTCCCACTAAGATCTATACAGTAGTATAACATAACTCTGTATTGAAGTTTCAAAACGACGTCAAGCAAAACCCCATACCATCTGCTTAGTTGTGCTCTAATTTGTGGACATATAAATATACGCATACATTGAGACAAACATTGAATGACACATGAAATTCTGGTGAATTACCGTTACGATGGCATCGCTGGCATAACCGGTGATCGTTCAACAAAGCATCGTCAGCAATGATGACAACTGATTGTGGAGACCCAACCCTTCCTGTATTTGACTGTTCCATACAATCGACATTTTATGCATAGAATCGATGTTCTTCTAGTTCGCAACCAATGCATAAACTTATTACATCTACTGGTCTGCAAATAAGTTTCCTGTCTCTCTGTCTATATTGCAAACCATTTCAATGACAACATTAATCAAATAAATAATTATTACGATTAAAGTGTCAAAATGTGAGACAATATGTATTATATAATCTGTTTATTTAAGATTTTTATCCTAAAAGAATGAATAAAGTAGAAAAGAAGTTATAATGAAGAAGATGAAGACAACGTAACGGAACTCACAATTGGGTGGCAGTGAAAGTAAGTTAGAAGCAAATATACGAATACTGGTTGTCAGCGATAAGATGGATTGTCTGAAAAGCGCTTTCATTTTGCTGGTCGGATAAAGAAGTCAAAATCATTCAATACAAGTCAACTTTTTCACAATAAAATAGAGTACGATTTAAGCTCATGTGTATTAACGCGAGAGGTTAGAAGTCGCTAAATAAGAGGTGTCCTTCGCTTGTGTCGTAAGTTATTTCCTTTTTCAACCAATTTTAAAGCCATAAAAAGACTAATTTGTTATAAGTATAAACTTCAAAATGATATACTCCTTAAGCTCTAGTATAAGCTCTAAGTTATTATTTTTAGAATTTGATTTATCTTTTCTGCCTTTGAAAGAGTATCCTCTCGACGAGTACATCATTTGAAAGAAAAACTTTTCTCTTCCTTTTTTCTTCGCTGTTTTCATATCTCATACTCTCACCACTTAAGAAGTTCACAACAGTCTAGTAGCACACAATTCAACAAGAGTGCAATTAATCTTTAGACATTCTTATCCCTCCCTAAAAGAATTGGTTGAATTGTTAATATATATATTGTTAACATACAAGTTATTGTTAAAGAGCAATATTGGGGTACAAAAGAAAATATTCCACAAATACGAAGCAAACACTAGAATATTGATCTTTAAAGTTTATACTGATTTGCATTCTCAGCAAATGCTTATACACAAAAAGAAGAAGTATTGTTACAGTGGATGTATTGTAAATGTATTTCCTTAGAGTGTAGTGTAGGACGCCTTTCAATCACTTCCTTTGCACTTGACTTACCAAAGCTATTATCAGTTGTCTTACAAGTCAGTTATCTTAAGTTTGAGTCAAGCAATGCATAGCAAAACAACTTAAAAATAAAGTATCTGAAGAAAGAACTGATCCACGGAATCGCTATTTGTGGAAAAAGAAGTAAGAGATCCATAAAGTTATGCAAGAAATGTGGAAACAAATATCAGGGCTTTTCTAACGAGTGAGTTTATCATTGAAGATGTGCACAACCAGTATTTGTTTACAGTTTGTGTTATTCTGTTCATACTTGTAATAATAGTAAACTAAAAAAAAGTAATTCAAAGTATAGCTTTGCAAAATCAAAATCACAATTCAAATTCTTTTTGCAAAAAGTTCACTTAAATTAATTGTTTTCAAACATTTTCTTCCATCTGTTTTAAAATAGTCATCAAATTTGATGAAATACTAATATTATTGTTTTGTATAAATTCTGATTTAGTTTAGTTTTGTGTCATTTTCCATAAAGAAATAAATCAATTTGAGTTCTTTCTTCAAAAAGATTCTGATTTTAATTTTGCAAAACAATAGCTCTCTTTCACTTTGCGAAATGACACCGAACTATTTCCGTTAATCGTAGAATACACTCAAAAATTATAGTTCCTTTTCATTCTCTAGGTTTAACTTTTTTTTATAATGTAAGACTCAGTTTTCTTATAAAATGTATTGCGAATTATCATAACTTTTGTAATTGTTTTTGTTTATAGTTGTCATAAATAATAGCTTTTGTTTTAAAGTGTTATTATCCTAGATATCATATTAGAGTCAAACTTCAGTAATGATTTAATGCTCTAATAAACTGTTTTCATTTCATTAGAACTGTTCATAACAAATAAACGTTTCATCAGTTTATTAGAACTGATCTGAACATTAATCATAACTGAAGTTTGACTCTAAGGTGATGTCTATAAAGGTTATGACAATTGAAAATAAAAACTTTTTCGTGCATTTCTACTTGACACATGAAAACCTAGGGAAGGATTCGCGGAATGAATCTGAGTTTCAATTGTTAGTACAGAAATATTTAGTGAACAGACTCACTATAAAATGATAAGTCAAGTCAAAAGTTCAAAGTATAGTATTTCAAGAGTGAAAGAGGGCTATTGTTTTGCAAAATCAAAATCAGAATTGAAACGTAGAAATATGATAGAAACCTAACTTTAAATAATGGTTATTATTATAGTAAATAGAAATAATACGATTTAATACGAAGTCTGATAATAATTTTCTTAGTTATCGTTAGAATCTTTGTCACACTTATTGTTATGAATCCTGAATGAGTGACACGCGATAATGAAACAAAGTTAATGTTACTCATTATTAGCTCTAAATAAATTTGTTTTCTCTTAAAACTCTAAACAGCAAATTATGTTTATCTAGAATTTTGAAAATATGAATAGATTTGACATGAACTGATTCAAAACATTAAAACCTGATAAGATTGGAAAACTTCAATAAAGCTTAACTGAAAACTTTGCAATTACTGGTTTAAAAAATATAAAAACGTGATATAAGTAAGTTTTTTAAAAGGTCTGATTGGGCGAAAAGTTACGCAATTCGGCAAATGAAAGCCCATACAGTAGTAGCAAATAATATATATAGAGTGTATAGTGTTTTCTTTCATCAAATCTCTATTGCCTCATCCCCTCCATACACAAACTCCTATTCAAATGGGAGATGAATATCATATACACGCACTCTAATAGCATAGTATATAAAACATTCACAAAAGAAATAATCACAAGTTTTTCTTTACTTTTGTAAAACTTTTTTGTATTGTGTAAAATTCAGCGCTTTATTTTCATGCAAAACTCAATTCTCTTGTAAAAACTTTTGCTAAATCTCTAACGATAATATAGAAAGTGGCCATAATTTCACAGCAAAATTCAGTCTTTTTATACCATTTAAATGATGGACACTATGGACGGAATAGTAAATAGAGAGCATTTTAGGCCAAGATTTTCATCACTATTGTTCACAACTCCCACGCGATGATAAGGTCAGCGACTAATCTTTGGTAAAAATAAGTTAAATCTCTATAAAATCTTCATTTTGTGATATTTAAGTGAAAGCTTATTTGAAAAATTTACAGATTTATT
>JAQFZT010000637.1:0-22083 GCA_034696325.1 Camisiidae sp.
ACTTTTCTTTCATTAACTGCGAGTGAGAAAAGTTTTTAAAGTTTTTTGGGTTTCCTTTTAAAAAATTCTATCTGTATTGTATGCATTGAAGTGAATCTGATTAACTGTTAGCCATCACCTTATTTTGGGAAAAGCTTTCATTTCAATGAAATTATACTTAAAATAAGTTATCATAAAAAGAATATATGGAATTCAATGTAAGATTAGATTCGATAAATTAGATGCCATTTTATAGTGAAGCCCTTATCAACTCAATAAAGTTAATCAGAAGTTAATAACTCCTAAACAAGAACTATATCTCAAACTTAACTCGAGTTTTGTTTATCATAAGCCGGTCTTCGCTATGAAATTAATAGTTCATCCCTTTTATGTCATTCACAATCATTTAATTTGTAGCAAATCTTGTTTTTAATTCATATGAATAAACATTTATGCGAAACAATTGTTTAAATAATTTAATATAAATATTAATCATAAAAATAATAAACACAAAAACAAAATATTTAATTAAATGTAAAAATGGCTGAACTCTTACAGAGATTTAGTGGAAATCCTTTCACTACAACTGTTGGGCAAAAAATAGGTAAACATTTGTTGTCTTATGTGTTATGTTTTGTTGTCTTATGTCTTATATTTTGTTGAAATATATTTTGTTTTTGAAACTACAGAACAGGCAACCGATCCTTCACTCGCTTCAGAGAATTGGGCGCTAAATATGGAAATCTGTGACGCTATTAATGACACCGACGAAGGGTTTGTGACATATCTTCACATCGCTGTCATTACACAACATTTTACATATCTATTAATTAAACTCTCATTAAAACTGTTATCATTTCAATCATTATAACCACTATTTGTATTGTTTATATCATATTTGTCATCCATTTCTAATGATTTTGTTTTTGATTCAAGTTTTCTTCCGAATACTAATCGCATGATTGCTATTCTGTGACATAAGACATACGCAAACATATAATTATGATTATTATGATAGAAACTTATTGTTTCCATGATTTTTAGGCCAAGAGATGCCGTCCGAGCCATCAAAAAGCGTCTTCAGCAAAACGCTGGCAAAAACTTCACAGTTGTTATGTTCACACTTACGGTAGGGCTCGCTTTCAACTCATTTATGTCATGCTTTAATTGCTTTATCAATATTTTATAATAGAAAACATAAATTCTTCATTCACTAACTCTCAAGTCACAAATAATACATTACAATCTCTTTTAATTATTCAAAGACCTGTTCTTTACATACCATGACTATTAAGACAGATATTTATTCAACAAAATTTTGTTTATTTAAGATATAGAGTTGTGTTTTATCACATTATATTGATTTCCACAGCAATGAACCGATTATTTATTTAGATATTTGTTATAAAATGTGATAATTTGTGTTCACCATTGAGTTGGTGTGAATTATATGCCAATTAAACAAAGTTTAATGTTATTTGATATCAAGTTTTAGGGGGAAAACTTTTCAAATAATGACATTCACTTCTATAACAAGTTTGAGTGGAGTCATGAGAGAACAGACACAAAAACTTCAATTTAAATATTAAAAAAGAGACTTTATTTTCTGATTCTATGAACACATTATTAAGAATAAGTAGAAAAGAGGTCATTAGAATCTGCAACGGATGAAAAAATATCCTTTTGAACCCTTATTTTGAGAACAAATATGCGCAAAAGTTTGACTAAAATTATAATTGTCTTAATGAAAATTGTGTTGATTTTGCGTATTTTGCTCTAAATTGAGGTATTGGAGGCTTGTGTTAAGAACTGTGGCAAACGTTTCCATTTACTTGTGACGAACAAAGATTTTGTACAGGATTTGGTCAAATTGATTGGACCAAAGAATGATCCGCCGGCTGTTGTTCAGGAAAAGGTAAAAACTAATTACAACTCATTAATCATGTTTTCTATAATTGTTAAATTTAGTCGATAAAAGTCTGAATATTTTGGTTGAATTAAATGAAACCACAGATTTGAATAGACTCGAGTTTGAACCTAATTCAGGCTCTGAGAAAGCCCAGTGTTTTCGGGACTTTTGTTATTTTGTTTTAAATTTGATTAGTTTTGAAGCAGAACTGAAGCTCAAGAAATTGGTATCTGTATATAACTTACTATTTATTATTATTTATCAGTAGATATAATCACAAACCGTAGAGTTTGGTTTCTTTTGCCATATATTTTAAAGTTTTAATCAGTAAACTATTTAGGATTCTATTTCTAGTCAATTATGTTCTCATTATTCAATTTGAATCATCAGAATTATAGTGAAAATTAAAAATTCAAACCATTTGATTCAATTGAATGATGAACTTTTGCTGCTTTTATTTGAGAATAGATTAATTGCTTTTTCTGACTGAAGTATTTCAAAGTGTGATTTATTATTATTTTTATTGAAAACTTTAAATTTTCTTAAATTCTGATGCATTACTTCTATTTTTTGACATATATTGAAAGCATGTTTTTCTGTAATTCACTTGAGAAGATCTAATAAATAAATGATTGAATCAGGTGTTGAGTCTAATCCAAAGTTGGGCGCAAGCATTTCGAGGCCAAACAGAACTACAAGGAGTTGTTCAGGTCTATAACGAATTGAAAAGCAAAGGTATAGAATTTCCTGCAGCCGAATCGGAGGCAATGGTACCCATTCATACACCACAAAGAAGTATATCGACGACATCACAGCCACAAGCGCTGAGTCAAGAAGCAGTGGCATCAGCGGCTCCGTTGGCATCCATTAACAATGCGGTCGCATCTCAGGCTCCCCTTCAATCTTATTCCAAAACCACAATCCCTCAGACAAGGCGTCCGATTGTGAGTGCAATGCATTTAAGTGCAGAACAACTCGCAAAACTGAAGAGCGAACTCGATGTGGTCCAGGCAAATATGCGAGTCTTTAATGAAATGCTTAATGAATTGACTCCTGGAAAGGAACATAACGACGATTGGGAACTATTAAGCGATTTGAACAATACTTGTCAATCAATGCAAACAAGAATTGTTGAACTAATTGAAAAAGTTGCGAACGAAGAAGTGACGAATGAACTATTGAGAGTCAACGATGAACTCAATAACTTATTTCTTAGATATGAGAGACACTCAAAAAAACATAAGCCAAAGCCTAAATTAAATGAAGGCCAACCAACACAACTACAAAGAGCACCTCAACTACAGCCACAACAACCAAACGAACCGACATTAATAGACTTTACCGACGATTCAGCCCTAACAGTGACTAATCGTCTCGCAAACATTCAAATGAGTGGTATTAACGCAACTGCTGGTAAACCAGTTGAGAGCAGTGCAGGTGATCTCGATTTCGACATATTCGCTCAGTCGAGATCAGCTTCTAATACAGACGGCGCCGCCACTAATGACTTGAATACCGATAAATCTGATCTCTTGTCCGCTGCGTTGGTTCCTAAGGAAACGGCCGACAAAGATCTAAAGGTTTGGACACTATTTTATAATCTATTTCATGTCTTATCAACAGAGTCTCTGCACTGTCGGAAATCACATTTTTCTCTATCATTTAAACTTTAGGAAAATCAGAAATGAGTTCAGATCATGAAATAACAAGAAAAATGTTCCCAAATTTTCCTCTTTCTCTAATTTTTCAAATAAAATTCTAGAAAATATTAGTTTTTCATTCAAAGATAAAAAATACAGAGAATTTTTTGCACAACTCGATTGCCTCAATTCATCTTTTATATACTAAGCAACAAAACAAGAAAATAATTTGCTATTAATTTTATTTTAGAATTTATTTGAAAAATAAAATGAGAATTCCCTCGAAGTAGAAAATTGATAGCTCTATAAAAAGCTTAATTTTGGGTTCCGAAAAAATGTCCGAAAATGTAGAGACTCTGGTTATGAAATACATGAAACATTGATGAATAGGTTGTACGGGAACAAGATTTCGACGAAATGGAGAGATGGCTGAAAGACGAGCCAGCATTGGGTGGCTCAGAGTTCGAACGCTTTTTGGCTGAGAGGGCCAACGCTGTTGAGAAACAACCTGAAAGAGGACCTGTTGGCCAACAAAAGGATAAGCCCAATGACGACAGTCTATTATAACCGAAAAACTTTTCTCAATCATATAATTTTAAATTTATCGAACCATAAAATAATCAAGTTTTATGTTTTCTGTATAATTATATTCAATAATTGCTATTAATGTGAAAATTAAGTCAAATAATTATAAAAAGTCCATAAATTTTAGTGATTTTCTTCAATTATTTTCAGCTGAATTTTAATGATCTTTTTTTAGTATTGGCTCAAACTTTTTCGTGAAAATATTTTATTTATAACTAATAGTTGCTATAAAACCATTTTGTATGTAAAGTTACAATTTTTATTAAAATATTTGTTGATTATGTAATGGATATGAATAACAAACTTGTTCTCATATTTGAATTTATATTAAAATAATGCATAATATATTTGAAAAATGATTATTAATTGAAAATGTTTTCGATAAGCATTTTCTTCATTTCTTCATCAGTTATTTGAATGATTTGACAGCAATTCATTGCATTTGAAAGTTTAGCTGCGATTAAGTGTTTGCACCAAAATATTCCGTTTTCTCCCTTTTTGACGCCTAATAAGTAAAAACAAGTGAAAAATTGACAATTTCTATCATTGAATTTTGTCATACATTAAAAGTTTTAATTAAAACCGAAGTAGAGATTGAGTCAAATTTGAATAGTATTGAAATGAATGAAATGTATGAATAAAATGATTTGAAACCTTGAAAACGAAATGCAGAACAATTACAATAATTCGAATCAATTAAACAGAAGTGACGAAAAGATGTCTGTTTTGATCCTTCTTTAGAGTCGACACCAAATAATACTCTATCGTTTGTACTCTTAATCAATGAAATACTTTTGTTGTCAATCATTGGAATGCATTCAATGAAAGTTTTGTCGAATAGAGATATCAGACTATAATTCAATTGATTTTTATGTAATTAAATAATGACTCAATTTTAATACAATTATAACTCACTCTCCAATCACTTCATTTGACACTAAAATTAAATTAATTTTAAAAACAGTTGAGAATAAATTAAAACAAGTTTTATATTCAATACTTGTTTTGAAATACATTTTGCAAAATGTTTAACAATTAATAATCAAAACATTTAATGAAAATCTATTGACACTTACTTTGATTGTTGTTTTCGACAATTTTTTGCAATAATTTCTCGAATATTTCTTCAATAAATTTCGCCGACATTTATATCAAATTGTATTTTAATTGTTATTGAAAATGATTGTCAATTTTGAGATTTATATCATTAGTTTTGTCTCAAATGAAATCTTTTAAATATTTGGCGCTTAAAAACACATGAAAACAAAAATATTTGAGATTTAAATGACTTAAAGCTCCGCCTCTTTTATAGTGACTCACTTTATGTCATATTATTATTGATATCAAAATGTGTTTTATTTACAGGTTTTAATTATTGGCAAAATATTAAATTTAAATAATTTCTATTAATTTATGATTAATTAAAATAAATTAGTTTTAAATCTTTGAAAGCAATCGAATCAAAAGTGTCTGTATTGGGCTCGGAGAGTGTGATAATGTCCGGCATCAGTGATCACAAGACTGTCATCTCTGGCGGTGTATGTATTCAATTGATTTATTTTGAAAATTATTTATCAATTTTTTATTCATTATAATATTTGTATTCAACAGAACAACGAGTACTGTAAGCTTAATGTCGGCGGAAGTCTTGTGAGTATTGTTTTGTTGAGAAATAAATTAAATCAAAACTGAGTTTCAAATCAATTGAAAGAGAATTGATTTAAAATTGAATTTAAATGAATAAGTGATGTATTGATACGATTAATAGTATTACACAACAATCGGAACTCTAACTAAAAACGACTCAATGCTTAGGGCTATGTTTAGCGGACGAATGGAAGTGTTGACCGATTCTGAAGGTATTCACACTTCAATTCAATCGAATCTCTTTTTACAAAAATTCATTTTTTCAATTGTAATAAAGGATGGATTCTGATCGACCGCTGCGGTAAACATTTCGGTACAATTCTTAACTTTCTGAGAGACGGATCAATTCCATTGCCTGAATCTCAAAGAGATGTTATGGAACTGTTATCTGAAGCGAAATACTATTTGATCCAAGAGTTGATGGACGCGTGTGACAACTCGTTGTCGCGATGGCGGGAACCGACTCCTCCAGAACCGATTTGTAGAGTTCCGGTTCGTATTGAAAGCTATGGTTTGAGTTAATTTGATAACTGATTGCAATGACTTTATAGTTAATCACTTCCGCAAAAGAAGAGGCGGCTCTCATCAACACTACGAGTAAACCAATCGTCAAATTATTGATTAATAGACATAATAATAAGTATTCCTATACCAGTACTTCTGATGATAATCTACTTAAGAATTTAGAACTATTTGATAAGCTTTCACTTCGATTCAGTGGTCGCGTCCTATTTATCAAAGATGTAATCGGAAGTAATGAGATCTGCTGCTGGTCTTTCTATGGTATCATTCATTCATTCAATTTATCAATTTATCAATTATTCAATTATTCAATTATTCAATTATTCAATTATTCATATCTATTATTATTGCAATTTTTCATTCAAACAATTATTGTTTTGATTTGAGGTCACGGCAAAAAAGTGGCAGAAGTTTGTTGTACTTCTATTGTATACGCGACTGACAAAAAACATACTAAGGTTTCAATAATGAATACACAAAAATCTATGAGTTTTTCTTAAAATATTGATTGATTTAATTGAAAATTAGGTCGAATTTCCTGAGGCCAGAATATATGAAGAAACTCTCAATATATTGCTCTATGAAAATAGAACGGGCCCTGACATGGAACTAATGCAGGCCACCAGCACTAGAGGTGCTGTCTCTAGTATGACATCTCATAATAGTGATGATGAAGACGATCATCATAAGAAAACTGCTTCCCATAGCAAAGAAGGCCGAGAAACCAATCATCACATCGGAAGAATTCGAAGCACTAAACAAAATAATTAATTATTTTCCAATTTATCTATTGTTTCTTCTGCTAAATTCATATGATTTTCAGTTATTGTATGCATTGTATCGATATTCGGAATAAATAAGAAAACTATTGATAATTCTGTAATGAATGTAAAGGTGGAGGTTTTGAAAGATTCATTTGTATTTATTTGTTTGCAATTATAAAGACTTTATTGACTGAATAAAATGATTGCAATTAATTTTTTAACAAATTTAGTTTAATTGGAAAACTTCAAAAGATGTGGTTTAGGGTATTGGGGATTATTTATCACATTTTTACCAAATTTAAACTCTAGAAACTCTACTATATTATTGGGCGCGAATGCATCCCATTCTATAAATCGAATCTTTGTCAAAGGCTTCAAGAAATGTTCGGGAAATTCTTTGTCTTGAATATGAGACTCAAACCACGTGTCTTTAGTCATCGTTCCGTTACGTGAATAGAAAGGAAATATATCGACGTGAAGATGATTTGTGGAACTGAACTGTACTCGAAAAAAGTCGCCTTCTTTTGCTTTTTCCCAAACAAACCCCTTTTCATCAATGATTGGAGTGTTTTGTGAGAAAAAGTGGCACTTTTTGATATCTTCTTTATAGATACCAATATCGATGTCATAATCCCATGGAATAATGAGTGCATTTCTTGCAGCGCCTAAGAGTGAGCCGCCCTCTAACCAATACCTCACACCTAACTTTTCTAAAGTACTGAATACGTGTCTTCCAGTCTTTGCCAAATTTTCTAAACAACAGACAGGTGTCCATCGATTTGTGTACAGATAGTCCGGCATATCATTCACAACAGTTGCAAAACAACGATTCGTTGATTTTGTACATCCGAACCAATGCACCCCTCCTTTCGAATCAATCATTTTTTTGATGCCAAACATATCATAAAGTCTTTTTCTGCGCTCTTCTGACCACATCTTATGCTTCCATTTGTTGTGTTGATTAGAAGTATAAAGTTGTTGACCTCTATTTAAGACTACATTCTTTAATAATTTGAGTTTAATTTTATGTATTTTGCTCTGAATGAAAAACGATTCCATAAACGGACGAACGAATGGTTGGTTCAATAGTAGAAAATCTGTTTTTCTAATAAGAACTGCAAACTCATTGCCTTCAAAGGCATCACAAGAATCACTGGAATCACTGATTGTGTACCTCAAAGTCCATCTTTTTATATCAAACTCTATTTGAATGCAATTATTAATTGATTTTTTGAGATTACTATCAATGCTATGATTAGAAGCGATGCCAATAACTAGAGCTGATCTTTGATTGAGTTCTTTAATAGAATTTATCAAATGATAGATAATGTTCTGTGAATTAATTCTAATGGAATCCGGAATTATGAGGACATACGGAGTATTAATGAAAGTTTCGACACGCGATTCGTTAAGCAGTTTTTCGACTTGAGGTCCAGTTGTTATCAATTGAATGTTACATTTGGGCAAAAGTGTGTCAATTGAACCATAAATTGGTGGATAAATTATGTTTTGAGAGACTATTAATATGCTATCAATTAATGGTAATTTACAAATAGAATCTAAGGTTTCGATTAAGTCGTGTTCAAACAATTCAAATTCAATTATAATAATTGTTATCAAGTTTTTAGTTTTGATTTCATTCATAAATTGTGGCGAACTTTCAATGGACTCAAATGAATCACATTTTTTATTACTAATAAAAGACAATATAATAATAACTGAAAGTAAATAAAGAAGAGAACAAAATATAATTATTTTACAAATAAAACCTCTGCCGAAATTCATAACAAAAACAAAAAACTATTTAATATTAAGTTTTAACTAAAAGTTTAAAAAATGCAAAAACTCTTTGCTAATACGACGGCTGAGAGATCGAAAGGTTAGTCAAGTTTAGAAGTTATAAACAGAGTCTGGAGTTTATTGGCTTCAAAACTGGCGAAAAATCATTTAATTTTGATCTAACATTCGATTCAGAGGTTTAAAAGTTTCAAAGATAGAGCACATATTCAACAAAATCACAATTTGATTAAAGAATGAATTTTTATTAGTTATTTCTTCTATTATTTCAAACACAAAAATTCCATTAATTATAACAAAGAAAATTGTTTTAAATTATAAAAAGTGTTCGCAAATTGAATTATAAATACCAATATTTATATACAAATGGTTTGATTTGAATTTTAGCTCAAACTTTATAGTTTGGATTTTTGCGTAATATAACAAACCCTTCGAGAACTGGTGTTAATGACAGATATTCTTCAGTTGCGAGTTCTGCCCTTTCGCCCAATGCTAGCAATACAGGAGTGGTATGTGTTTGAAATCCAGTGATTGTTTTTGGTTTACCCGCCTGTCCGACCACATCCACTGCTTGTCCAACTCGTACGGGAACTGGTAATGGATTTAATTCTTCGTCGAATGTGATTAACATTCGCGGCTGAATAGCAGTTACGATATAGTATAATAAGTAGTGAGACTTTAGAATAGTTGACTTCACATCTAAAAGACTGAGAACTGTTGACAGAATACCAGCCAAAGCGGTCGGCATTAATAGTTGTCGATCAGAATTAAATGGAGACAGAGTTAAGGTTCCTTTTCCGAGATGTGTTAGTCCTTGTGCTATACGAACCATAAACAGACAGTTTTGTTCTTTGGCGTGATATTGAGCCAATTGTCTTAACATTGTCGCTAATCTCGCATTATTAGTTCCGGCGCCGATCAGTCCCATTGCAAAGATTGCATTACAGGCCACGTCAGTGTCCGCGTCGTGACTGAATTTACTCAATGTCTCCAAAATATTCAACTTAGGATTGGATACAGAAATCATGGCTAAAGCGAGCGGAACTGCTCTCTTAATCATAGGTTCGCCGTAACGTAATAAATGACCAAAAGTACGAAAAGCCATTTCACAACTTATATCTTCTGCCATTGCTATTAAACCGATACCAACCGTTGCGACCGACTGTTGCCATGAAGAGTCTGGTGTTTCTGTTTTGGTGGCGGTCGCGCTCGTCTTCTTAGTTGATGATGAAGAAGATGCTGAAGCGGTTCCCGACTGTTCCTCGCCTTCTTTATTAGTATTTTCCGAACATATGTGAAGCAAATTCTGAATTTTGAGGACATTTCCGGTGGCGGCGTAGGCACAGATGTCCACTAAAGTTGTTGACAAAGCTTTAAACGAAGGGTTTTGTATGACTTCAAGGGCTGCTTGAATGGCGTCAGAGCTCTCCTGTTTGCCTAAATAGCAAAGTCCGAGCGCTAATGGAAGAAATCGAGCGAAATTGTCTTTGACTTCAAGATCCGGCTTTTCGATGAGGACTTGCATTATGCTTGAGGTGACCTCACCATTGCCTGAACCCACAGCTATTAAACCACACGAAAGAGCTGTCACTCCAATCACTTCAACGGTTGACTTACTGTCAGACAAAACGGGCAGAAGAACAGAGAGAACATCATTACGATTAGAGCCCGCGTACGCGAGTCCCAAACCAATGATGGCTCCGATTCTCATTTGCATCGAATTATTAGTCACATAATCGACGAGTAGAGCGAGAGCCGGATCGCAGTCATTACGAACTCCACAGTTAACGATACCGCACGCCAGTAAAGCGCCCGCTTTTATGTTATCTTCACTCGAATAAAGATATTTATCAATCTGTGCGAGACCTCCGTCGACATCCCATAAGAGTATAAGACCTAAAGAAGCGGTTGCGCTCAACATTCCGTGATCTTTGTTCTTATAGAGCCATTTGTTTCCGTCTTCACACAATAGAATCTTGTCTTTACCGAAGGCCGCGTTAACGAACCCGTTGACGAAAGAAGAGGCCAAATTAGCTCTGGCCGAGTCAACGCTACCGCTTGTCCCAAATGGAGGTCGAGTCGGATTCTCTAAATGAGTTTTGTAGATATCGTCCGGTGTTTTCGGTTCCATTATATCAAGTTCTCGTCCGAGTTGTAGAAAATGAGTGTTTAATTGTGTGTTTGAAATGATCTCCAATAGATCCTGATCTTCGATGTCATCCATTAGAAAGATTTGTTGCCTTCCAATCATGAATGAAATCTGCTTCTGAACTGCAGGATCTGTGCATTTCTTGAAAATAAGTCTAATCTGATCCAAGTCTTGTAATTGCATCGCAAGACGTAAGGCTTCCGTATATTTATTGAATTTAATGAATATATTAAGCGCTGTTTTGAGTAAATTTGTGTTTTCCGGATCCGGAACGAAAGGCACACAACTTGTCAAATAAAGACACACCTTTTGGCACAAGTCTTCGTTATCGATATAGCTTTCAAGTAAGTCAAGTTTTTCCACTTCCATGAGAAGGTCTGTGGCCTCGGCTTCGGCATTATGTAACATATTATAAGGTATTATTTCCTTAATCAAAGCCAAAAGACTTTCTTTGGTCTCATTTGTGATGTCTTCTGATTGCCATTGAGTTGCGATCTCTCCAGACAAGTGTCTGACATATTCATGACCCCACGACCCTATTGTCTCATGACTTCCAAAAAGTCTATACTTAAGAGCATCGCCACAAGTGTTCACTGAATCCGTACTCGTGATAGTCATCGCCATAATTGATATGATGTCTGCCATAAATCGTTTGGTTTCTTCTGAAGGCATAGCATTATAGAGTTCTTTAAGTGTCTCATAATGTGGTCGCAAAAACTTGAGCGGTTTCGGGACTGAAGTCATAGAAGTTGTGGCGCTTTTGATCTGTGATCTCAACGATTCCAAAGCAGGGATATATAGCATGGCATTGGGCTCTTTGAGTCTCTGCACCAACATTTCCAACTCCTCCTGAAGTAGTTTGTCTTCTTCACTCAGTTCTGGCTCTTTCTCTTCGATCGGCTTTTTATTCCCGTTTTGAGCCTTACTTTCCTTCAACTCCTTCTCTGCTTTACTCTCTTTTACTGTCTTTTCTTTCATTATTCAAATTTTATTTCAATTAATATAACTTTTAAATAGCAATTAATTTCAAATGATTTTCTCTTATGAAGTGTTTATTTTTCAAACTCAACTCAATTCAATACAATAAATGCTGATTCACTCGTATTGAGAGACTCTCTGTTTTGCAAATCATTGTATTCATACATCATTTGAGATTAAGCTCAACTCAAACTCAAACACATGTTGTTTATAAATAACGCTTTATTATTATGTAGTATAAATGTATTTCAAAAGGACCTAAACTTGCGTTTTCGATACATGTTTTCAAAAGTAGAGATTTCACTCTATTTGCCATCAAATGAGACCCTTTGGCGCTAAACTATAAAAGTATTCCATTTGAAAATAATTCGATATTTAATTTAGAGTTGAGTTAAATTTGTTATTAAAGCCATTCATTTACTAATTAATCGTCAAATTATTTAATTTGGGTTTTATTCCGAATGAAGAATGGAATTGTCATCGAATTATAAAAGTGAAGAAATTAAGAGAAAAGTTGACTCACTTTTGATGGAAATGAGAGAAAAGCGAACCATTGATGAAATGTTTTACAAACAATTTGTCTCAACTCTTGTCCAAATATTTAAGACATTTATTGAACGAATTGAGAAACAATTGATTAATAAATACAACGAAACAAACAATTCAGTGAACACTGAAAATAAGATCCAATTATTGAATGTTTTGGTCAAAAGAATACATTGTCTCGAATCAGACTTGAATCGAATCAAAATAAGAGAAACTTAAATACTTTTCTTTACATTTATTGTCAATTTATTTAAAACATTAAAATCTATTCTAAATAAAAATTTACAATTTATTTATCTATTATATTAAAGATATGTTATAACAATTGGAATTAAAAAAGTTAGTCATTAATGTCATTAATGGTCACAATTTGATTGTATTTTTAAATTAAACTGAAATTTGAAAAATATATGGTTTGAAATGATTTTTGATTTATTGAAAATATTAGTATAAAATATGAAATATATTATGTGTTAAATAAAAAATACTGTTATACTTGAGTCCATTGAGTTGGAGGAGAAAATCGATGCGAATGAGGCGGTCGTGCAATAGTTGGGCCTAAAAGTAAAACTCATATAAATAACATTTTTTAAAATAATTAAATCTAAATTAAATACCGATAACATTATTATTAGTTGAACTATTAGTGTTAGAACTAGTTTTCGTTTTGGCTTTTATTGATTTGCTTCGAAAACCTTTGAAAGCATTCGTAAACTTTGCAAAAGTTCCAGAATTTGGTTCTTGTTGTGAATGTGGGAGAGGTTGTGAACTCGAAGCACAACCAGAGCTAACATTTTTAGTCAATTCATTCTTTTGAGTCGTTGTTTTGGCTTTTGAAGTATTATTAGAAGAGTTGCGCTCTTTCTTCTCTGCATTTGTTTTATTTAATTGTTTGTTTAACTGTTCAGAACTCTTAGAATTTTCATTGGGTTTATCGACATTTCTTACAAAATTAGCTGCAATTCGTTCAGTGTTTGGCTTTTCATTTCTATTAAGGTTAATATTATTGTTATTATTATTATTATTATTGTTATTATTATTATTAGTATTAGTATTACTGTTGGAATAAATATTTTCATAGTTAGGTTTGAACTGAGGATAAGGGACTTGAGGGTGAACTTGATTGAGAGCTGGAACTTGAATGTGACGCAGATTAGGAACTGTCATAAAACCACGTCTTCCATAAATAGAGTCATAAAAAGGTAAAGTAGAGTTGAGACCACCATTTCTTAATTTCATGACATCATAATAAGATTGAGTGTAATTATTGTGATTTTGTGTGCTCTGAATCGCCACTCCATTGGGTTCTAATGGTTGGGTTCTATACTTTGGCAAAACTGATTCATAAATGTTTGTGTTCGACATATTAATCACTTTCGTATTATTGCTGCCATTCATATAATTATTATTAAAATTTTCAATATTATTACTATTAACTAATACTGAATCAGAAACTAGATTAGGAGAAGATATATTACATCTTCTTTGGCCTAAAGGCTCATAATGTTTATTGTTATTAATATTTGGGTTCACTTCACTTGATTGACGTCGAGGTAATGCAACCGAAACAATAAGTCTGCCCTCAGAAGGATTTGGCACTGAATTTTGTGGCAATGAATTGAATGATTCTTCAACGATGTGCTGATATGTTCGCGGAGGCTTTGGAGGCGCATGTGATTGGGCCTGAAGTTGGGGTTGAAGTTGAGGCTGAATTTGTAAATTGTGTGAAGGGATTTGTTGATGAAATTGTTGTGTTTGGAGTTGTTGTTGTTGCTGTTGTTGGATATGTTGTCGTATCTGTTGCTGTAGAAGTTGGTGATTGTGATTATATAGCTTTTGATCAGCCAATTGTGATGAGTGACACATTTGTATATTGAAATGTGGACTTTGTATGAATTGTCTTTGATTTGACTGAAATGTTTGCGGAGTGTCTATAGAGTGATCCAATTTATGTGTTAATGGATTGTATTCAACATATATTTGTTGTTGATCTTGATTTTGTTCAGAATGCGATTCAATTTGATTGTGAAACCTCTGATGTTTAAGTTGTTGTTCGTAATAATTATTTGGCATCATTTGATCTGAATTTGTTATAATTTCTTCACTTCTCGAATCATTAATTGTGAATTCTTGATGATTGGCTTCAATAAGAGATCTTGAATTTCTGGGATTATTATCTTTAATACTTAGACTTCTTTGAAGAGAATTACTGGTCGATCGCAATCTCATTAAAGGCGGTTCAGATGAGTTCGCGCTTTGATTTTCAAATATAGCTTTAAGTTTTGCAATACTCGGACGTCTAATAACAGTCGCCTTTCCAACCAATCTTTCGTGTCTCACTTCATCGCAATGATTGGAAGAATTATTAGAATTGGGTGTTGTTATAGATTCACAATTTACTTTAACACTATTTTGAGGAGTATTCTCAGCACCGCATAAAACACTTTCATTTCTATTCTTATTCTCGTTTTGATCAATGCTTTCATTACTGCTGCCATTGAGTTGAGTGAGATCTTCCATAAGTTCTCTTCTCATGATAGGTTCTCCGTCACCGTCAATGTTCTCATAAGTGTGTGCGTCAATCAGTTTCAATTGTTGCTCAAAAAGAGTCGCAACCGCTTTATAGCATAATATATACTGTTCTACTGTCTGAACCATTGCTATCCTTTGTCTTCGCATTTCTTTTATTATTTCAAATAAACTAAAATCTATTTATAATGAGAAAAACGAAAAATTTGAAAATTTAATTTAAAAAAATGTTGAATTGATGAAAAAGTATAGAAACCTTCACTCAATTTTCCGGTTCTCAATAGAGCCCAAACATAATCAATACTACAAATAGTTCCGGTTCTTCCACAGCCAGCACTACAATGAATAAGTATTGGTCGCGCTTCTGATGCCTGAACGTCACGCATGAGTCGAACCAATTCTAAGATGGGATGAACAGAAGTGGGCACTCCATGGTCTGGCCATGACTGGTAATGGAACTGACAAACGGTTCTCTCTGTCGAGTCTGCAGTCACTTTTAGAGTACGGACCAGAAAATCAGGACAAACATGTTTCCACTTCACTAATTCGACTAAAATTACAAAACAATTACAATAATGAATTGCAAAACTCGTAAAACGAATGTGTATACCAGTAATGTTTCCGTATTGTTGTTTCTCATCGTTGTCTTGAGGCCAATAAGATTCACATTTGTATTTTCCGGCCTCTCTTTCATTACAAGCCATAACAATGACAGTGACATCTGATTCCCAAATCATTCTCCAGAAGTCGACGACAGTGTTAGGCAGTGGGCCCTGACTTGCGATATAAGCTCGTGAACAGCCAGACGAGCCCTTCACGTAATTGGCATTCATATAATCACTTCCCGGAACTCCTGGATATTCAGATAGAATGACTCGGCTGTGATCGTCTACAAACATATTTAAACACATTATTAATTATAAAAGTCTTAAAAGTAATTAATAAAAGTAATAATAATTACACGGAAGTATATCTTTATATCTATTTTTTCTTTTGTTGACATCATTTTCTCCTTCATTCGAACTACAGTTGGGATCCGTTTTCAGCGATTCCGTTAACTCTTTCAGAGTTTGAAATTCTCTTGAATACAGATCTATTAAGTCATCGTTTGAATGACACAATTTTTCATTCGATTCAAGTGTTTGGAAATGATTGAGAAAATTACGCAAAACTGACTTCAATCGAACCCTTTTCACCATTTCTTTCAATTCTATTATACAATTGTTTAAATATTTTTTTATTTTATTCACTATTTATTATTTAATTCTTTTTTACTATTAATTATTTACAATTTTAAGTTAAAAAGTAATCAAAAAATTAAAATAATCAAAGAATGAGTAAATAATTGAGTCAATTGACACTCCATTTATAAAATTCCAAACATTCCTCACATGTCTGTCTCACTATTAATAGAGATCTAAACCAACGATACTTTTGAAAGTACTTTCTCTCGGATCTCATCTCTACTCAATACGCATTGAACTTTAGTTTGATTCAAATGTTTATAAAATCTCTCTATTGTTTACATTTTATTTCGATATCAAAGTTTTAATTAATTTATAATTTATAAGAAATATTTTGAATAATTGATAAATAATTGAAGCCTAAAGTGATGAATCCTTTAACGTAAGTATTAATTGACTGATAGATTTGAAAAAGATTAAAATTGATTATAAAATTTGATAAAGAAATGTGAGAAACATAACAAAACTGAATGAACGCGAACTCGCACTCGGAGTCGAAGGAAAGAACTCATGGCATAACATGTATAGAGACAGCGCATGGGTTTTCATCGGAGGTCTTAATTATGATATGAGTGAAGGCGATGTCATAACTGTGTTCTCTCAATACGGAGAAGTGGTTAACATTAATTTGATTCGCGATCAAAAGACTGGTAAATCTAAAGGATATGCTTTTCTCTGTTATGAAGACCAGAGAAGCACTATTTTAGCGGTCGATAACTTAAATGGCATTAAACTATTGAATCGAACCATTCGTGTCGATCACGTCTCCAATTATCGAATGCCTAAAGAACACGACGACACCGACGAGATCACTAAAAAGTTGTACGCAGACGGATGTGCTCCACAAGTCATAACACTTCCAATTAATGCAAAACAAGAGGATAATAAACAAATTCTTGAGATTAATATTAATATTAAGAATGAGAATAAAAGAAAACGAAAACGTAAGAGAGATTCGAGTGAATCCAGTGATTCAACCTCTTCTTCATCTTCATCTGATTCGCGTTCGAAAAAGAGTAAAAATAAATCGAAGAGAATAGAGAGCAATAAAAGTAATAAAAAGGAAAAGTATTCATCGGACAAAAGTCATTCAAGTAGTAAAAGAGATTACGATAAGAGTAGATATGATAGAGAGAAGTCTGAATACAGATATAAATCTGATAACCAAAGAAAAAGAAATGATTCCAAGTCTAAATATCATTAAATTTAAATTTATAAGACTTTAGTATCGAAATGAATTGAATATTTTAATAAATAATAATTTAAGTAAATTTGGGCCAAAATAGTGACAAAATTTAAGAGTAGATTTTACTGAACATTTTAAAACTCATTTCGAGTATTGAGTCGTATAAAAGTCACTTTTATTAAAAATTGATAATGAAATATATATAAAAGTTAATAAAAACCATGCTTTTAGTTCATTAAAAATAGGATTAATGAACGATAAATGCAATGATTAAATGCCAGTTAAGAATGTATATCAATAATTAATTCCTGAGTTAATAAAATTCGAGAATATTTGTAAATCAATTAAATGCGAGGCGAAGTTGCCATGACCTCAACCATAGAGACGTGATAATACCTAAATATATTTAAATTACAATTAGATTTATCTCAAGATTGATTTCTTTGGATTTTTGTTGAGCAATAATAGACTCACTTATCCGAAGCATATTTTTGTTGAATGGCTTGTTGTGGATGTTTGTGAGCGAAGTGTTGCATCTTATGCAGGGCTTCAATACATGACTGACGATCCGCTAAAAAATTCTTTACATCGCCGTTATTTTGTTCTCTTTCGAATGAGACTGAGTTCTGAATGAATTCGTTGCTAATTTGTTCGCCAAAGCCTAAGGTTTGAGCCGAAAGTATGATCGAACAAATGGCTATTTCACTCGGATAGTATTGCAGAAATGGTTCGCTCTCCAGGAGTGTTAAACAACACAAATACTAATCATAAATCAGTCAATTCAACAATTAATTAATACAAAATATCATTTTATACATTAATAATAAGAGAAAGCATTCATACCTTTGACATATGTTTAACACTAGTTTCCAGAGTTAAATCTGATGCAAATTTTTCAATGAAGTAATGAATGGTTGGCATCGAAACATCGAATTGCAAAGCCTTAAGTAAAAGATTATAAAAGATATAGAATGTCAACAAAATTTTTAACAAAAATCTTAAGACTCTCTCATGAAGAAGTGATGAAATAATATTCGCTAAGCTATAAAATTCAAATGAATAAATAGTCGAGAAAAGCGTTACAATCTTTTAGTTATTTATACATAAACTTTTGTAATAATTATCAAAATAAAGAAAACTCAAAGATTTTGGAGCAATTAATTGAAAAATTAAGATCTTTTAAAATCAATAAGAAATTTAACACTTGATTGACTGGTTTTTGTTTTATGAACAGCAAAACATTGAAAAAAGTAACACTTGAACTGAAATACTATTTGATAGTTATCTTTCCATTAAAATGTTTAACGAAAATATTGAGATTTAAAGAAAATTGATTATGAAAAGTGAAAGTAAAAGTGAAGAGAAAATAGCTATAAAATTGAAATACCATTTAATAGTGAAAAGCGAACGCAAAATGAAGCAAAAGGAATACAACATAATTCTAACCTTTAGGATGAGTTTTTCCATATTCAAGATCTGTTGTTTCGAATATGAATCGTCAGTGATGTACACGAATTCTCCCAAATCCGGGGGATATATCTCTTCATATTTGGAAGCAATAAATAGAGCAGCAGTTCCTTAATTAATAAAAGAAAAAAGTGAGGTACTATCGAAACCAAAAGTTAGCAATTAGTAAAGGCTGTACCGAGTAATTGAAAACTTTGTCGAGAGACTGACATAATTGAAAGGAATCTAATGGAAGAGAAAATATTTTTTAATCAATCAAAAGTGGGAGTAATGAATGCGATGATAGAATGTGAGAACCTATCGATATAATTGACGGCTAAGAAGAGAGTTTCATCGAGTAGTTTGTATTCTTCGGTCACTTCAACCATCCAATCGATTAGAATACTTCTCATTTTTGCATTGATTTCTGGCTGTTTTCCCACATAGAAAGGGTCGGGCATTCCCTTCCTTTCATAATAAAGTAAGTATTTATGGACTTCATTAGTATATTCTTTACATCTCGCGAGTGCTGTCGCGTCAAAACTACGCGAAACTTCAGAAGTTTGTTCGGTAATTGAATCTGATTCGAGCTCTTCCTCCTCTTCTTCGTCGGTTTCAATTAACATAAATGATTCTTCGCATGTTATTTCTTGATCACAATTCTGGCGGCCATTCATTTGCTCTTCAATTGCGAGAGAATTCAAAGCAATCAAATGGTCTGTTTGTTCGCATGACTCAACCTCTTTGTTCTTCTCATCGTTAATGACATCAAAATTAATATCGTTTTCATCGATCGATGCACTGATTTCATGGTCTGATTGGTCGCAAAATATGGTAAAATCCGAGGATTTTTGGTCATTATTTGGTCCGGAATTAGTTTTACTTGATTTGATCGGTTCCTCATTTGTCTTTGAAGTACAACTGTTTGAGACAATTGACCACAATTTAGGATTATTATTACGGGACTGTTGTGTTGGAAACCGTTTATTATTGTTGTTGTGAACGCCAGTAATGATATTTCGGGACTTCGTATCAATTGGTGCCAAAACTCGTCTCTCATTATTCATAAATGATTTGCCATTCCCTCTATTCTTACCATTCATTTCAATATCATTTTCATCACTTAATTTCAACGATTCATAGATCCGATTCATTTGTTCGTTAGACATATCGATACTATTCTTAACAATAATTAAAATATATTCATATTAAATGGCAGTTCAGACCAGTTTATCATATCATATCTCATAATAAATTAAAAATAATTACATTTAAATCTTAACTGATTTCCAAATGATTTATTTAAAAGTGAGATTTCATTAATAAATATTAGAAATCATTAAATAGTTAAATGAGATCTAAATTTAAAAATCAGTTTTATGTCAAATATTTAAAAGTCTGCTATTGTTTGAAAATCGTTGAAATCAATGTTAACTGCATTTTATAATAACAAGTCTTGATGTTATTGAAGACCAGTTTTATTAACAATTGAAATACATTTACATTTACTATCGATTTATTGAATAATTCAATATGAATTCGGGTTGAATTCGATGCTTCTTAAGGTTTGCTATTTTACAGCCCTTTCTTAAAACTAATAATACTTCACAACTCATTCCATATCAATAAAGGCTGAAAAGAAGTGCACAGTTTTGACAAAATTGTTTTGAAACTTAAGTTCAATTGTAATCATTGGGTGAAAATGAAAACTATTGTGAAAACAAACCATTGGTTAGTCTTCCTCTCAAACAAACTCCTCCTCTATTGTCACTCGTCAGCTGTTTACACATCGATTTTTGGCAATATTTTTATTGATTTAAGTCTTATTTTACTTTTAAATTAAACAATAATTAGTGATTTATTGAAAAATATAATTAATAATTAATAATAAAATATAAATCACGGAAAATAATGCCAAAAAAACTGGGCGTAAACTCCAAAGCAGTCGAAGCAAAAGGTATTTTGAGTGTGAAAATTGTTTTTCAAACTTTATCTTATCTTTCAATTAAAGCTCGAAAAGATGCCCAAAAACAGGCAAAAATGGAAATGACTTTGAAATTAAAAGAAGACGAGCTCTGGAAAGATGAAGACAAACATGTGATCAGAAAACAGAACAGAAAAGAAGAAAAAGAAAAGAAGAAACAAGAAGTGGCCGATCGAAAGGCCATCAATAAAGCTGTTTATGAAGAAGAGATGAGTGCTATTAAGGCGAAAAAGTCAACCGAAGAGAAGATGTCGAAAGTGACCAGAGCTGACATCAGAGACTTTATCGATAAACAATCGGAAATGAAACCTACGGTTAAAAAAGAGTTAATACAAGAGGAAAAGCCAATTGAGGAAAATGTGAATCGTTTGGAAGTAGAGGGAGAGGTCGCCAGAAATATTGAGGACGCGATCGCTGTTCTCAGGTCTCTATTTTTGTTTCAATCAATAATGAAATGTTAATTAGTTTTCTCACAATTTAATGATTACTTTCATTAATAGTACAAAAGAGAATGAACTTGATAGACATCCTGAGAGACGACTTAAAGCTGCGTACACTGCGTTTGAAGAGTTAAATCTTCCTCGACTTAAGAATGAAAATCCAAATTTAAGACTTTCACAACTTAAGCAAATTCTCAAAAAAGATTGGATGAAATCGCCTGAAAATCCTTTGAATCAAAGAACTCTTGACTATAATTCAAAAATTTAAGGCAAAATACAATTGGTGGAAATGATAATACGAATCATCTATAATTGAAAAGTTATATCATATCACTATTATCTATACTTCCATTCAAACTATCAAATAATTGATATTTTGTTCTTTAAATGTCCAAATTATAATACAATCCATTGAAGTGAACCAATAGTTTTACGAGATATGTATATAACATAATATAATTTATAAATATTGTACTGTAAAGTTCATAAATGTTTTTATGTGTCCACTCAAGTTATGTGTCATTGTTTTCTCTCAATTTTGTTGTTCATTAAATGATATCTATATTTTATGAGAAACAGATCATAAAGCTTTGCAAAGCATAACAAGACGGGTATAATGTTTTTTCTTTCAATGGTTTAGTCTTTTATTTGAGTCGTGTTAATGACAATAGTTTTCTAAATACACGTAAACCAAGTTTGTGCTGTTGAATCCTCATAAAATACCACATTATTACTAAT
>JAQFZT010000638.1:0-22080 GCA_034696325.1 Camisiidae sp.
TAACAAAAAGTTAGAGATCTTATTATTTTTTAATTTATTTCTCAGAAATATCATTTCTTTGGCATTCCCTCAAATAGTTTTATTTTAAAGACGTTATTTTTGTGGAATTGAAAATTTTTGAAAGTTATTGTTCTATTAACTCTTGATTTTTTGCGGAATTTCTCGTCTATTGCAATTAAATAAGAAAATGAATGGAATTATTTATATTAAGCTTGATTTTAGATAAATAATGTTCAACTAACTTATGATATGTGTTTTATACACTGTAAACCTACAAATCCTGTACGGATTATACACAACAAATTCAATCTTCACTAATTCTACAGTAATTAGATTTAAGACAAAAGAAAATCTGAATGAATAAGTAATAGGAGTTGATTGAATTGAATGATTCAATTCTTTCTTTTGGATTTCAAACTTCTTCCCAGAATTTCATTAGATTTGACATAACAGGCACAACAAGATGGAAATTTGAATGTATCAGAATATGTTCGCTTTTCACTTGGATGTAAAGCTAGTAAACGCTTATAAGAATACTTCTGTCGACACCGAGAATACATACCCGGAGGTAAGTTTCTGTCTAAATAAGCGCAAGGCTTACCTTCTTTTCTGTATAAGATTAAAATTGAATTGAATTAATGAATAGAATAACATATCCTGTGAAGCACAACTCACTCGCATATTTCTGCGACTACTGCTTGCGTATATTCAACATCATTAACTACATAAATCCATTGATTGGCCTGATTTTTGGCCATTTTAGGCCATATTACTCTCGGTATTCTACCGCACACTCTTTCTTCTGATAAATCGTCATCCATATATGGTTTAATCAAACCTCTTCCATCAATTTCTTTGGTGCCAAATATATTCAAGAACTCTTTAGGAGAATATTCTATTTCATTCGTTAGATATGACCTATCAATTAATTAATTAATTAATCATAAATAATTAAATAGATAGAACAGGCATCTCAACAAACATAAATGCATTATCTTTTATAAATTTCATAATTTCTATTTTTCTATTCAGCAAAAATTTTTTATTCTAAAATAAAACTAAACAAATGTTAAGATATCAGATCAGATAATATCTAAAACTTCAATTAACCTATAAATGAAAGATAGAGTAAGACTTAATACTATTTAAAATTAAGTTTAAAATACGTGAGAAGTATTCTTTATGCACTTAATTAGGGAATTAAGAAAATGATATGAGTTGTGAACTTTAAACTTTAAATATGAGATATAATAATGGTTTTGAATTTGTGTTAAATATCAGAATTGGTTATAATAAAGAAAACATGAGAAATTCTACAGTCGTTCCCGCTTATAGTGAATGAGTCGGTGCGGCCAAAATGGTTCACTATAACCGGGATTCACTATAAACGTCCTCAATTCATATAGAGATATTGTATTTGGTTCTCATAGTATCGTTCACTATAAGCGGGAATTCACTATAACCGGATTCACTATAAACGGGAAGGACTGTAGTTCCATATGGTTTTTTAGGTTTATATTGGTTCCTATTTCTTATTTTTTATAGTTTCAGTGGTGTAACCTTTAATTATGTATTTAGGAGTTGTAGCCACTTTTTCAGGATAAAAAAAAGTTCCGGCACTACTCCATATCATACTGGTTCTAATGAGACCTCTCTGACCTCTCTGCAATCACTACAGGCCGAGGAGTAGATATTCATTTGGAAAAACGTTAAGATTTTACTGTATAGATTAAGATTAAGATTATTATTAATGAAGGGAAGGATTGAATGTAAAAAATTGATAGATATTTGAAATTTATTCTTAGAACTCTATGACTAAATTTGAAGTAAAACATATAACAAAAAGAATACAAACTTTGGATAATTGTCAATCTCTTCACAAAATGTGTCATCAGTTGAATTCAAGCAACGTGGTCTTCCGACTGAATCCAGATCAGGCAATAAGATTTTTCCCCTCGGAATTGAATTTGTTTGTGAATCATTCGAAATGGGATCCTAACAAATAGAAGCTTATTTGAAGCTTTAACAAACTTTTAATTGAGATGACTTACCTTTTTGCTCTCATTAGGTTCAAGTATTGTTCGATCGTTTCTAGTGTAAATGTCTCTTCGTCTCGAATCAAAAGAAGAAGTATTACTTATGGGCACTGGCTTTTGTAACCTTCTTGCTCTGGCATCGAAAGGCGCACAATTCACTTCTGTAATGACTTCGATAAAACTAAGTAATAATATCGCTATCAAATGCTTTTCAAACAAAAGGAAAAAAGATATACTTGTAATAATCGATTAGTTTAACTTTGAATCAATAAATAGATAATAAAACAAACCATTATAATAATGCATCGCATCAAATAAAATGAAGTAAATATTTTCAATTTAATAGCTGACAAACCAAATACTTGTTGTCAATGGTATATAAATACAAGTACTTAATTAACTAAAGTTAAGCTGAAACTATAGCCTCACAATAAAGTAGAGAAATTAGTTGTTAAACTTAAATACTAGTGGGTATTGAGAGCTAAATCATTAAACTTATTGACTGAGCAACTGTTGAAATACAGTAAATGAAGGTCACCTTTTTTTAAAATATTTATACCATTCAAATTTGTCCTGAGGACATTAATACAGTCAATAAGTATGATGTCAATCGCTTTTTATAGCCAATAAGGAAACCTCATAGTGATGGCTAAACTCGATAGAAATAAAATTTACTCATTTTAACTTCTTTTATCGACAATACTACACGATGCGTAATAACTCTTAAAGAACTGGCTTTTCAAATTCGATACACCAATTATTTCTGACAACTTTCTCTGCCCTAACTAATTACAAATGAGCTCAAACTAGCTTTAGTTATATCTTAGTGAGCTATTTATCAAACTTGAGCTCAATTTTTACCCAATTTATGTGATTTCATTCAACTAGTTTAGCGATTTCTTGGAAAAATAAAACAATTTCAAGTATTTTATTACTATATGAATCGTATATTTGTTTTATTAAATGAATATTAAATATTCTGTTACATATATTGATAGTTGAAATATATTAATTTGTAGCCAAAATTATCTAAATTCATAATTACTTCAAGCAATGAGTAAAAAGACTTGAATTTTTACATAAAATCTTTGAAAACATGACAAATAGTTAAACAAAACTACATGAAAGCACTAAAATTATTCATTAATATACAGTTGTATCGATAAACAATTATGACAATCAAATACTCAGAGAAAAGGCACTTATTTATGACTACTGAAAATAATTACTTTTTAGATTTATTATCTTCTATTTTATTGCAATTTTCATTTAGATGTTCAAAAAAGCGATAACCCTTTATTTTATTATTTCAAATTCTTCTTAGGGTTCAGTGCTATCAAGTTTTTAGCATTTTGTTTATCGTTTAACGAATGGATTCCATTATTTGAGTGAACATTTTCTTCTATAGTTCTTGAATGACACAGAATTTGGTCAATTGATAAAACTGGAAGAGGCTTCGGAAAGGCTGCAAATATTAGAAACATGGCTTACTTTTAAGTTTCAATTGATTTTATTAATCTTTAGTTAATATAATAATAATACAGTATATACCAAAAGTGTGCAATTATTTATCTCGTGTTGTTTGAATTTGAGAGTTCAACTCACTTGTCTTTCAACAATGTTATGTTTACTTAAAATTACTTTAATTTATGTAAAGAAATAAAGTTTGTAACTGAAGTATGGATTTATCAAACTCGTGTTGTTTCAAAATACGCATATTAAGTAATCTTTTCAATAGCTTGAAAAATTGGAGTAAATTAAATTGAATCAAAATAGTCTAAAGTAAATTGAATTAAACATGTGATTGTCCAAAGACAAATGAGTAGAGCTCCGAAATTGAAACAAGCCGAGATAAATAATTCGACTTTTGTTTTGTTTGACATCTTTGCATATTTAGACTCTCCCATAAGAGAGGATCCTTATTCCTAGAGCGCTACCGCGCCATTCTCGCAACCTAACCTAACTTAACTCAACTTAATTAGTTAGTACAATTAAATTTATATAAAATTAAGTTGAGTTTAGTTAGGTTGCGAGAATGGCGCGCGGTAGTGCTCTATGGATAAGGATCCTCTCTTATGGGAGATGCGAAACCAAACAAAAGCCAATAAGTACATACTTTTGTGTATATACTGTACAACACAAAAATTATTCATTACAACAAAATTTCTGCTCAACATTTTATTTATTGCAAGATTAGTGCTGTGCCCAAAATTTCTGGGCTGAGGGTCAAGTATATGAAAAGACAAATTGAGCAGGTGCTCATTATTAGTGAAGAGCATAAGCTAAGCTTGAGCTAAACTAAATCTGGAAGGATTCCAAATAAGCTGAGCTTAAGCTGGCATCCGTCAAACAATAGTATGCTAAGTATTTATAATCCTTTGATAAGACGAGACATTGAACATAATTTGTGACCTCTCAAATATATAAACTTAAAGCTTCATTCGTGGATTTTTTTTGAATAGCTGAATGAAAAATTGTAATATTTTTCTTACTTTGAGCTCTAAGCTCAAGCTCACCATACAGTATAAACCTTGAACTATACGAATATAACTTAAAGTAAACATAATTAATAATAGTAACTTTTATTTCTTATCTTTCCCAGTAAAAGTGTTTCAGATAATACCACTTTGAGCTAGGTGAAAATTTTGCGTACCAGTAGATGTTTTTCAAAGCTTAGATTTCCATATTTTGACTTAATTATTGATTTTTATATTGAAAACACCCTTCCGGGTATCACTTCAATTTGTTTAATTTCCTTCTTTTTCATTACAATTAAGTTTTTTTGTCAATTAAAATAAATATTCGTTCCATTATTATAAAAAGGGTTATTTAATTTAAGATATTCAAAACTGAGATACAGTAATGTGACTAAACTTCAGCTTCTTTTCTACGATTACCTGAAAAATTTGTATCGTTTTTTAAAGTCAAAGAGTTTAAGATAAATGAGTGAATAATCATAATTTATATTTATTAAATTTATAATTTATTTCAATATTTGAATAAAACTTATGAGTGAATAGTAGCCAATATATATTTGAATTTTATTCTCATTACTCACGATAACAATGATGATAAACAATTCTTATGATAATAAACGATTCTCTTATAACAATCGATACATTTTTACGGATTAATATAATTAACTTTTTACTATTATATTATGAGAGTATGGGATATAAAGAAAGATTACTAATTTTGTTAATAAATTTAATTTTCAAATCTTACTTTTGCAAATAGTTGGCACATTCGATCGTTTCTGCTTGACTTTTGATAGTGTTGGGTATTTGATTGGTGGAAGAACTAATGGCTTTGGAGTTGCTCTCGAGTTAAGATCATTTTGTATCTCTTTTATAGTATTTGAAGATATATTAATAGATTCAAGTTTTGTTACTTTTGAAACGAATGTTTGCTCAGATAGACTTCTTTGTTCGCGACCCACTTTCGAATTGATCTGCTGGACAGTTCAATCTTTTACTCAAAGCATGAAATCAAACTCTTTTTGTTGCAATTCTTTATTGAAATCAAACTTTTTCACGTAATCTCTGCGTCAAAGCTTACCTTTGGAGCTGATAATGATTTTAATTTTTGAGCTTTATTGTTATTATATTTGAAATTATTGCTGAAAATGAAAGAATTATTATTAGATATACTGTATATATTTGAAATAATTTGAATACCTTTCCATTTTTATCATAAACTTATTTCTCCAAATGAGACACTCCTGTATCAATTCAGGTGAGAAATCTTTAGGAATATTGGCGTCAAAAAACACTACATTATCGATTGAGTCCAACAAATTTTGCAATTCATTTTCAGATTCGTCATCACAACCCTATTAAAAGTCAAAACAAAAGTTAATTTATAAATTGAATTTTATCTGTTTTAAATAAATGATTACTTCTTCCCAAGAGAGAGAACTTGAAGACCTTTCAGTATCAATACTCAAAACGGATGAACTCATTTATACGAATCGAAAAAATGGTTACCACTCAATGCATAATGTATTCCAACAATTCATTATAAGTTATACATCAAGTTTTGTTACATTTCACGAATCAATTTAGGTCTTATCGGTCTTTTCATTAGCTCTATTTAGAACAAAAATCCTTTTATTTAATAATTAAAGCATGAATGCTAACAATGCTTTAATATTTAACTAGTATATTATACAATATATTACAAAAGCATTTAATGAGAAAGTTATTAAACTTGTTAGTGTTCAGAAGCAGTAACACTTCTGTAATACAAAATGATATGTTCTAAATATTGGTACCCATAGAAACTCATGTTATAGGTATAACAATAGCCATAATCAAAACAAATTCTAAACTTACGTATTGGATCTCAATATATAACAATCAAAATCTAAATTCAACTATTAATTTAGTATTAATCTTAAGAAAAGACACCTAACATTATATATTGTAACAGAAATGCAAATCATTCAATTTATTTTTAGTCCTAATTAAATAACTTATTGTTATAATCAATGGGTTTCGGTTTATGAGAAATTAGATATGAATCAATTTCTGTAATACTAAACTTAAATCACAAATTGCTTTTTCTTTTTATGGATGTCTCTGGAAATCACTGATAACTAAGGATGCTAGAGGTGTAAATTACTGTAATTTACACCTAAAAATGAAATTGACTTGTAAATTAGCAACCTTACAGATAACTTTGTTGTACAAACCCATACCATTAATACATACATGAAAGTTTTAGTCAATTCATTACTTATTGCTAAATCATTGAGTTTTCTATTGAGTTGACTGCACTCAAAACAATTACGAATAATGGGCTCTTATATAATACCATAAAACTTTGTATAGTATTCTATATGAAGAAATTAGAAACTATTTATTTAATTACGTAATTTATAATTAGGAGAGAAGAAAATAAAAGTTATTTTTCTATAGCAGTGCATTAGTGTTAGGACGACATGCAATCCACAAATCAATAGAATCGTCCTTTTCTTTGATAAGAAGACTGAGATCCCCTGTAAAAGTGTGTTTTCCTACTTATAAAAGAGCCTCACAGGAAAGCAATCCCTAAAATATAACGCCATGTTTTGATCTGAGAATATATGACGTAATATTGAATGTAATAATAATACAAATTGAAGACTTGAAGACATGCGCTCTGAATGAGTTTGAATAGTAAATGAAAAGTTACATTAATAATAGTTGTATTTTTAATGTATTATTATTGTTGATCAGCATTTTGAGGACATCTCAATCAATGGACAACAAATAAATAGAGGTAAACATGATTTTATTGATCTGTCTCTCAATTTTGACATGAATTGATATGATTTTGTAATTATGAGTATTTGTATTGAATGAGAAAAAGGCTGTGTTTTACATATTTTTACATGAATTGCTGCGCTTTTACTGCTTATACACTCATAAGACTATACTTACCATTACTTACAGTATCATTACTTATATATTGAAGAATTGATATATTGTACAGAGTCTACAGATGAAGCTCTATCAGTATTAATACAACTCACATATAAGGCATGTATTGATGTATTAGTTGCATATCAGATATAATGTTAATAAAGCGGATCAAGTGATGCGTCGCTTAACTCACACTCACATCAATTGTGAGACATTTTTAGATCATGTCATTCTTCGTAAATGTAATACTAATATCACAACTAATGGCCATCTTTTGTCAACCTTTTTGTCAACCTTTTTGTAAACAACACTAATCAATAAATTGTCTTTTAATACACTCTTTCACATCCCTATCACTTTGTTTATTATTTTATTTTTATTCAAATACATTATTAAACATTTTGTTTTAACTCAACTTTTATTCAGTCAATCATTTGAGTGAACAGAAAGAGTAACAATTGATTGTTTAAATCAATACATGATTGAGTACTAAATAATGCTTACATTAATAATATGGTAAACACTTATCACATAACTTCGTATTTCATTCAAAATAAGTCTTTAAATATAAACACTTATCAGATATTTCTCAATGTTTTGCTTTAACGTTTTCGAAACTTAAATTTATAAATAGTTAAAACATTTCAAACATTAATCAATAGTAAAAACAAACTCATAAGTCATGTCTCGAGTCCAATACAATTACATGTTTTCTATTTTTGCATTAAAAATTTGAATTTCTTTCAAAACTGATATTAGTTTCCGAAGAAAGTTATCGATTGAAATGTAATACTAAGAAATGCCTATCGATTAGTAATAGTTATGATCTTCTCTTTAGTTTAATATCAAAGATAGAAACTATTGTTCACAAAATAGATGTTTTCATGAAAAGAGATTCTCAGATAAGATTGATTTGACTCAATATAATTACATTATTATAATAGTAACTCATTTATACTTTGATGAAAATTTTTCAAAAGAAATACAACATGTGTGACAAAAGGTATTGTTTGTTATTTCCTAAATAATAACTTATGTGAGTCCAAAATTGTCTCAAAGGCTTTTTTCACAATAGCGTTTTGTTATATTTTATTCAATATTTTAAACAAAATAACATCAAAAGGTTAATGAGATATGGAGTGGGTTTGCAGTAAAAGCTTTATTCAAGTATTGGATAAAATCTAATAATATTCTAAGAAAAGCTTCAAATTGTTTCATTGCTTAATATTTATTAAATTGAGACAAATATGAGAATCAATAAGAAAAATGATTGAGAATTTGATATAAGTTTTGACAAAATATAATTAAGTTGAATAAGACATGTATAATTACATGCATTGAATGGTCATTTCTATAGGACTTGTATTCAAGGTCAAGCTCTAGTGGAGCGCACACTTCATAATCATGAGACCTTAAGCTTTTTTCAGCAATTTTTTATGTGTATAACAATTTTATTTACAAATTCCATTCATTATTTCTAGAATTGATTATTTAAACTATAGATAAAATAACGTCAAATTTTTTAAGCTCTTATTAGTTTATGAATCAAACGGAGAAAATAGATCTAAAAATAAATGTTTATTTCCATCTAAACTAAGATAATCTTGAGGGCTAAAAATATGTAACCTTTAAAACCTCGATTCTTATAATAACTTATAAGAGAAATTTTTCAAGTTTTTCTTAAGAGGATAAAAGCACAAGTCCTGACAAATAGCGCGCCAACAATCACTTTAGCACTAAATGCCTCACAAAAACAATAACTAAAACTTGAATTATTTAAATAAAAACTATTTGAAAGGTCGACTTTAAAACATGATTTTAAAAATATAATCAAAAATAACATCTAAGACTACTTAAGACTTAAAATTGAAAACGTTTTTATCTTAAATTTATGCACAAAAATAAGAATTCCTTCCAAAGACTTCCAGTAAATATCTTATGCATTAAACTCACCACTAAATAAATTATTAGACGAAAAAATGAATGAACTGCTTAAAGGTTTTTATATAAACTTTTATTTGAAAACGTGCTCTACATTAAGTTTCAGTTGTGACTATTATTAAAAAGTCAATTTTGTGTCGTTTATCATCCCTGAAGAAGAAGATTTCTGAAGCGCTGGGATTACAGGATCTATTAATTAATAAAACTTTTAAGAAAATTTCAATTTTTTAACTAAACTTACTATTCAGTTCTGAACTTAATGTTTACAACAATAATTTCCTGCACTTTTACACGCTTTCATGTGAAATAACTTCAAATTTTCACTAATCATTTTTAAAAACTGATTTACTTGTGATAAATTCTAAAATATTGTTCCCTATTATTCATATGAATTGTATAGTTTTGTCTGCATTTTTTCAATGTCCCAAAGTTTTAGATATGAAAAAATGCAAAGACAACATCATTTTCAAAAGTTATTCGATTTGTCACTTGAAAATTGATTGTAAATTTGAGTTTTTTTAACTTAAATTTTCGAAGTAATTTGTTATTCAATGCATTTGATTATTTAAATGTAAAGAGTTTTCTCTGAATTTAATAACAAAACTCCATTTGAGGGCAAGAAAAAGAGTTCATGAAAAATACAGTTGAATTGAAGCTGAGTCCCACTCAATTAATATGAGGCGAACCAAAACATTCAATGGATGATAAAATAGTTTGAGATGATTAAAAATGCTCAACTTTAACCAGAGTTTCACCGATTGTATAACTTTGAATCAAATAAAAAAATACAGAAAAAGGTTTAAAATCTCAAATTGATTACTCAAATCGTATATTATAGACAAATCCTTGAGAAATTATGCAAATTAAAAGGTATTTTCATTGAACTGATTATAATTGAATGAAACATTGATTTGATTGTTATGTATTGAATGATTAACTGCTAGTTTTGAAATTAACAAAGTTTTTAAAAACGGCTGATATCTTAAGATTTATGTCTTGAATTACTTTTCGATAACCATTGAATGAATTGAAATTTTGTTTAATTATTTCCAATAGATTATTGAATAATTTGAATGAAGAATCATTTTAAAGAGACTGATTAAAAGAGAGCTGATTTGGTGAACTTTGCGAAACTGATTGATTGATTATCGCTTCTGACAATCGCTATTTATATTGAATTGACGAATGTTGTCGCTTAGAATCGTCTCCTGTCGATCACTGAAACAACCGTGAATTCAATAATGTTTGTCGATCGGGATCTCAATCTTACAACTCATTAGTTCTAATCATTAACTAACATAAAAAGTTCACATAATATCAAGATTTCATTTTTAACAATTCAAAGCTTTCTAATTCCGTTCGAATTCAAAATTGTTTGTACTCTAAACAAACTTTTTTGATTATTTCAATGATGTGAAAATTGTTGCGATTTCTGGTTTTAGCTTTTATGGACTCATTTTAGAACTTTAGGTATAATAAACCTATCAATGAATTAACTATTATTATTGTTTGATTTAATGTTAAATTTGATACAAATATAGAAATACACAAATAAATGATTGAATAAATTTTGATAATGAAGGCACGAATGAGAAGAGCTTCTGCTTCAATAGAAGTCACTTTTCCAGAACAAAGTGGTTCTGATGAGGCTCTTCACTGCAATAATTCAAAGGTAAGCCAATTCAATATTTGTGTTCAATCAAAAGCTATGATTCAGTCTTTTATAACTCTCTAATTATTGAGTTTCATATATTCAAAGCAGAGTTTGGATATATGTGTTTCTGAGAGTCGTATCGATCGTATGCGAAAACTTCTCAGTTCTCCACTATTAAGACGAAAGCCTAATTGCAATAATAAGTCGATCACTTCAATGTCAAACTCAGAATCCAAAGTGTTCGGCGTTTCACTCGAACTGCTATCTCATCATAACTCTAAATTAAGTGATGAACCCTTCATTCCTTTTGCAATCACTCGTTTATGTCATTTTATCGAAGATTCGGGTGGACTTTATCAGGAGGGGCTCTTTCGAATCAGTGGAAATGTCAAAGTGATCGATAAACTGAAGCATTCATTTGATTCTACAGGTGATGCGCCGCTTGAAAGTGAAGGCGATATCGCATCTGCTTCTGCTTTATTGAAATTATTTTTGAGAGAACTGCCACAACCACTCATTCCTGAGAGCACACAATTTTTAGAAGCCATCAAAAGTAATGAATTTTTTAATTTTTCCAACAATTTTTCGATTTACAGTATATCTAATGATGCAGAATGTGTTATGTCTTCAGATTATAGCAGTGACGAAGAAACTTGTGTTCACAATCTTAAGAGTTTAGTTTCAAGACTACCCGACGAAAACTTCTACACTTTGAGATATTTGTCGAGTTTTCTTAATCGTATTGCTCTTCAAGAAGAAAATAGAATGACTTCTGCAAACTTAGGTAAATGAATCAGTTTATCAAATCAAATACTCGATAGTTATTCACTTTCATTTCCATTTTAGGTATTGTTTTCGCGCCAAATATATTCAGGTAATCAATTAATCATAACTTTATTAATATAACTCAATTTAATCGATCATTTAATTTCAGAGTTTGTGTTGATAACTATCAAGGATTAAGAGAGCAATCCTTCGCTAATGAAGTGGTTTCACTTTTCATCACTAATCACAAAGAAATATTTTGTGTCGAGTCTTTCTCTGATTCAGTCGAAAGTTCGAGAAATTCTTTATGTCCTTTGACTGTAGAGATTCCAGACATGACACCTATTTCAACATGTTATGCAAAAAATGAATTGCGATCTGAAATACCTGCTCTACTTCTCCACAAATCTGAACCCGAAAACCATTCAAACCGAAAACGCAAAGAAAGTAAATATCTATTGAGCTCTTCACCAATGCGTTCGAGTTCAGAGGAAATGCTCAATGAGTCCACAGATAAAGAAATGCGTCGCTGTAGTAGTCATGAGAATATTTTCAAACATTCCTTCATAACTGCTGTCAATAAGTTTGAAAATTTGAATTTTTCCAACAATTCGAGTCCTCATCCGCCAGAAGCCAAACGCAGAGAATTAGAGACCAATGTTTATCACGATTTCGACCAAAACAAAAGCAAAATAAATAATATCCGGAAATGTGATGAAGAAATACAAAAAATTGGGATCTTTTCTGTGAATGACGAGAATGTTAATCAACAGAAAAATGAAAATATTTTGACTGATATGGAAGAAAACGTGGATTCTTCTAAAGAAAATATTGATTTCAATCCTCAAACTAGTGTTCTGTTCAAAACATGTCAACCGTCGCATTCATCAGACGAGAGGAATTCTCGCCCTTTATTAGAAATAACTCCGACTGAAAATTTAAACAATAGAAATTCTATTGATTGTGATCTGGGATTCATTTCATCGAAAAAGCATTCAATCGATACAAAAATATATGATCTCAATGAAAAAATTCCTCATTTAGATTTCAAGACATTATATCAAAATTCAGATTTTGGTGAACCTATACTTTCTGAACATCGATACAGTTGGCCTCGAACTTCACACGAAACAGAATCCCTTTCATCACAAGATCATTCCGGGAACACACCATCGAATTCTATCTCTCAATTTATGAAGAAAGCCATTTCATATGAGGCACCGCTCTCTCCGAGTGCATATCGCGCTTATTTAAGTAATAGAAACATACATTTGGATCCAACAATACCTCCGTCACCACCTGTCGAACAAATACAACTCTTTTCTTCGAGAAGAGATATTAGTCCATCGGAAACATCAAATACTAGTATCAGATCTTTAACTAAAAAAATTCAATCTCTTAAAAAGAAAATTAAACAATTCGAACATGAATTCGAAAATGAAAATGGATTTCGACCATCACTTGAACAAAAAATGTGTTCACCAACTGCTCGGTTATATATCATTGAAATGAATAAATTGAAGAAAGACTTGAAAGAATTTAAAGATGATTATTATATGGAAAACTTTCAAATTAGTCCACATAATTCAGATCAACTGATAGTGTGTGAGACTAACGAACTCTCGTCTAAGAAATTATTAACAAATATCAGTGAAATGATGAAAGAAATTGAACGAATAATGGAAGAGAAACGAAAACTAGCGAATAGACCAGAAATGTTGGAAGAGATGTCATCCGAACAAATAAATGATGAAAAGTTCACACTTCAAAAGTCTTTGCTTCGGTTCGAAGCAATTTATGGCAGACCCACCTCTAAAGCTGAACGCGATATTGTGCGACCCGTTTATGAAAGGTTTGTTTATTAATAATTATTTTCAATCAAAACATATTCGAATAATTTTCAATTCAATTGTTAGATATCGTACTGTAAAACGTTTGGCCGCCAAATGTCTGCCTCCAAAGCTTGGCAGTAAAGATTCAGTGGAATTGCAGCCCATATTAGAACACATAGCAATGGACTTCACATCTCCATCTCATTCTAAAATCGAAGTCATTGCTAAAAATGAACAATTGGTTGACTCTGTTCTCGGTGCAGTCGATTCAATTGAATTGAGCTCTAATTCTATTGAAGATAATCCTAAGACAAGTGTCAAAGAATCGTCTAATCATATGCAGTGCAATAATTTACATGAAATGTCATTATCGGAGCTCAACAGACAATTACGCGAAACTCAACAACAAAAAAGAAATTTGCGAACAGTTCTCAGAAATTTCGAAAATGACTTTTTCAAACTTATGGGAAGAAAAGTTGAAAAAGAAGATAGAATTAATATGGGATCAGTTTATAGCAGTTATAAGGTTTGTATTTATACATTAAGACCGAGTTTTATCTTTGAGTAATTGTCATGAATTCAATGTTTAAGTTATTATTAAATGTTTTACAGCATACAAAAGGCAAACTTCGTCTATTGGAAGCTCTGGTTTCGAAACATGAATCGCATGTTATTATTTAATAAATTACTAATAATCTCATAAAGAATTTTTGCTCATTTTATTGTTTTCTTGACTGTTCAAACTTTTCTCTTCTTATATTCAAAACTCAGACTGTGTTTGACTCTAAATGACAAATATAAAGGTTCAGAAAACTAGAAAATGGTTCAATTTATGCTTTGATGACTTCATGGTCTCATTTTGATAGCCTGACAGTGATCTTAGATTAGATCCAAAACGTTTGGCTTTCAATTAAGTTTTATTATTATTATTTTCACTGTTAAGCAAATAAGAGTTGAAATCAAATATACTATAATTTAAATAATGGTTTGAAACAGAATTGTTGGAGATGACGATCGCTTTGCCATAACCTCAACCTTTACTAAATCGAAATGAGAGCGTGATCTTCAACAAAACATATGCATCTCTACAGTATAGCCTAAACTATATTGAAATATGATTTCGATTTATGAATATATATTACATAACAGACCAATAAGACATCAAACAGATCATTCAAATCAATTTATTTCAATTTATTTAAATCAATTCAACGCATCTTAAATCAAAGTTGAATTTAACCATTATCTCAATTCTGTACGAAAAGTAATCTATTTTTAAGAGTATAAAACTTTGCTTTTGCAAAAACATTGTTAAATTCGCTGAAATCAATGACTCATTCTATGAATTGATGTCATTAACTGTACAATTGTGCGAATCATTCATTTTAATCCAATTGTTTGATGCTTTGACTGTAACTCCATATCATTTTGTATTAAATGTTTGGACTATTTAATGCTGTGTCGAAAATGTACGTATGCTTACAAACACTGTATATAATTGAATCTTTTGCAAGTCTTTAGTCCTGTATTAAACAAAACAATAATCTTATACTCTCTTCAGTTGTGTCTTTAGAACTATTGTCGTGAAAATTATACTATTCTATCGCACATTAAAATAACATTAGGGATAGAATAATATAATTGTGAGCCAACGATACCTATTATTAAGTTAATTGTCAGTATCATTACTGTACACATAATTTATCTGTTTAAATGAGTCATATTTTCACATTTAACTCCATTATAAATGTAATAAATATACAGATATGTTATTTACGAAACGCATTCGTTTTACTTAATTATTAATATAATGCATATTTTGCTCTATAACTATATATCTTTGCCATTAATGTATGTTCAAAATATATTTCCATGTTTTCAAATTCACAATCGGTTTGCAAAATGAAACAAAAATAAATAAAATTAAAAATTCAATTTCTTCCTATTTATTCAAATTGTGAAAATTGATAAAAAATATAATGAAAATAAATATTACAATCAATTCTTTAACATCAAAGCAATTGAATGAACTATTATAGCAATCTTACAAAATAGATAAATGTCATAATTAATAATTGAGCTAAAGTTTACGCTATGGTTTTGGGTATTTTAAGTTTATATTTTAGCACAAAAGTCGACATATATTTGAATTTTTTGAAAAATAAGTCTTTGCATAATCTAAACAATAATTTTTCTCAAAATTGTTTGGTTTGTTTCGAAAGTTGTTATTGTATTTGGAATATCCATGAGAACAGTTTGAATGGCCTAAAAGATAAAAATAAATAAATTTGATTTTCTATTTTACACTTGAAAAATCCTAATAATATTGTTATCTATAAAATGCAATGAATAAAGAATAAAGAAATGGATTACCATAAAATCCTATATTATTATTTCCATGAGAACTTTGATTAGTATTTCCAGTTTCTGATATATTGCTACTAAATGAGTCTCCTATGAAATTAGCTGTTCCACTATTACTACCGATTTCTCCGAGATTCGAATTATAGTGACTGACTTTCTTGCGCTTTCTCTCAACTCCTTCCAAGTCGTGCTCTTTGGGCTTATAAGTGAAAGGTCGCGGTTCGCTATATTCCCCATCTCTTGGACGGTAAAGTTGAAGATAAACTTGGACTGAACTCTCTATATTTTGATCTCTATAGGGAGGAGTGCGAAATACAATCGCAACCTATTATTCATAATTGGAATCACATTATAATCATGAATACCATTAAATCATCATTTAATCAAATAATTAAAGGCATATAAGATAGAAACCTTAGATATAAGAGTACAATACCTGGTGGTGTACATCGGCTTCAGTGAAATTGCCGAACGCTTCCCAAAGTTGATTCCCTTCGCCATCAGCTTCAAAAAATCTTATTTTGATTTCCTTTTTATTAACTTTTTCGCACAAAAGGAAAACTTCTTCATCGCCTAAATATAAATGAAATGAAATATTTACTAAAAAGTTGGCCAATACCTGTACACATAGCCAACCACTACAGTCAACTATTATACACTACACTATAGAAATTGTGATCATTCATTTGAAAATGCAGTATAAACAGTAATAAAACTTTTCATTTCATTTCATTTTGATTTTTTCAGAATTCTAAACCTAGTCTTTGACTTAACTCTAAATAATTAATTGTCCTTAAAGTCAAAGTCAAATGTTCTAACATTAGATTTATTACTTTATTGCGAATCAATAAAATAAAATATGTACAAAGTTAGTGAAGTCATCAAAACACTAACGAGCAATTGGTTATTATATAGATAGCAATTCCATAAACTTGTCAAATAATACCAATAAGATTATGCCTCATGTGAAGCAGTCCTTCAGTCAAGTGATCAATTTTACTAACTTTAATCAAATTCGTGAGTTTAAATTGGGATAATTGGACGCAATTATTAACAAATGAAATACGACCTCAAATTATTTCTCAAAATTTTCAGTTAAACAAATTTCACAATTATTTAGAATATAATATTTACTCTTGATTTTAATTAAATGTTGAAGAATGGCATTGAAATCATACTAAAATATAATGAGACTTTAAAGCTTGAAACCAACCCTAAGGCTTATGTGTGAGATGTTCTAACAGTGAATATAATTGAAATACAAACCCGATGCGTGTCCAGAATATTTATCCATTCTAACGATCTTAAGTTCGCCAGAATCGGGAGATTCTATGCAAGAATAAATTGATTTTTCTTTAAAAAACAAATCAAATGCAAAATGTTAGCGAAATTACTTTGATTAGCGACTGGTCGTGAGAATATAGGATTACATATTGTATAACTCATTTCATTTTCATAAACAAATGCTTCGAAACATATTTTTACAGAATTCAAATTCATATCCTTAGCGTCTCTCTCAGATTCTTCGCGTAATCGTTGTCTATCAATATCTAATGAAAAATAATTATTAAATATTTGGAAACTTGATTTAATGGAAAGCAAACCGGATAAATGTGAAGTATCGCTACTGATGAATGAAGAATGAAGAATTCGAGTCTCTTCTAGCTTTCTTTGATACAAAATATCCGGCACTTCTTTTTTGCCAACAAACAAAATGCCCAAATTTTGAAATCTATTTGCATTGAAAGTATTAATGATTTGAATAGAAATAATTTGGTTGTTGGACATACGTAGCTATCATATTATCAGATAATGGGACAGTGCATAGCCCTTCATCATTGCAATGCCTACCCATAAGTTTGTGGACGTGATTCTTTGGTCTGTCCTCATTGGTATATAGACTCGCTCTTACATATACTTGACTCGATGGCTGATAATTTTCCAACTTTTGTGATCACATATTTTATTATTTTATAATTCTTTTCCAATAATATTCAAATATTTCAATACCTTTACAGTTGGATAAGTTTTTTTGGTTTGCGAACTGTTTTCTCCTGTGAGTCCTCCGTGTGAACCTTTTTCACTTCTATATCGATATCTTATTCTGTTAGTCGGCTGTTCAATGATCCTCAAGTAAGGCCTGTCTGATGAGACATTGATTTTTAAAAATTTAATTTAAAGATATTTATATCAAATTTTCAGGTGAGGGCCACAAGTTTGACAATTTTTCCAAATACCTGCCAAACATTTCGTCATTTTACTGGTTTCACTGGTAGTAGAATTGAAGATTTAGCTTAACTTAATCACTCAATATGAGAACTACAGTAGTTTTTCAATGTGACTCTCGATGATTGAACTAAAAATTGCTCATTTTTTAAACAAAAACATTAAATGTCACATAAATTAACAGCTCAAATATTATCAGAGGAGCAGAAAAGAATTACTTCAACGATAATTCATCAAATGCTCAAACATAATGTTAAATTAATCTGTAGTTCATGAAAATTGAGTCGTCTTATGGACTTCAACTTTCATTATGATATAATTTGTTTAGATAAGCGATTTTGCTTAAAGGATTAATTTCTAATAAATTGTACAGACTGGCACATCAACTCGTCTCTCGGCTCAGGACTGACTCATCAACTTCATTGTTATCATAATTACAAAACAATGTAAATTCCGAGAAAATATAGAACTCAAATTTTATAAAGAGGTTTCAGAGCTTTTATTTGACATAAAAAAGTTGAACTTAAAAACTTTTGATTGAATTTACCAAAAGTTTGAGAGGTGAGAAAAAATAGTTAATCACTTGAATACACATATGATTTAGAGTAGAGGTATTTAAAATAATTAAAAAATGACTTTTACTTACTTTGACGAACTGTCTCAACTTGAATTTGTTGATTCTCTTGAGCAATATTTTGTGAGAATCCGTTCTGAATGTTAGGCATTATTAATGGTGGAATAGGAGATGTCATATTATTTCTGCTAACATTTGGTGTGTCGAGAGTTAAAATCAAAGAGCCTGAAGTTCCCGGCATTAGAGATGATGACGAAGATTGAAGATTACTATCATTAGTGTTTGTTATATCAATTGTAAGTCCACTTATGAAACATGAATAGGAATCTCGTGGACTACTAATGGAAGTTGTTGTAGAAGTAGTATTCGATGATATATCTGATGGCAATATTTGTTGGACACATTCAATGCTATTAATACTATTTTCGGATACATTAGGCATTAAAAAATTAGAATTTTCTGCAGACATTTATCACACAATCAATTAGAGATATGTAGATAAATATACTTTGATGTCCACTAAACAAATTTAATAAATAAACTTACGGTGAACTAAGTTTGAAAGTTTCAGTAAGAGTTGAATTCATATGTTATTTATTGCTTTGACCGAAAATATTTAATTTGTAATTGAAAAATGAGTAAAATAACAAAAGTTGTAAAAATTGCTGACGCTTTGCTTCATTAAATAAAGGAAGAAAAATGCATTTCAAATGATGTTACGATTAGGTGAGAAACACATTCAACACAGAGAGTAGAGGGAAGTGGAGAGAGACTGGAAAACCCCAAATAATTTAGTAATGCCTTTCATATTAAATATTAAACACAATAACTTAAGAAGCGAATCGTGTTATTAGTAACAAATTCACATAACACTCAATTTCATGGATAAAATCAGTTTTATTATTATAAATACAAGTTTCAATACAAAAGAACGGAAAAAGTTTGATTAAACTTTCAAATTATATACATCTAAAACAAAGTAACATTTCATCTGTTTATTCGGCTTTATTGCACATAAGCATTGATGTAATTGTTTCATTCAACTTAAACTAATATTAATTTGATTAAAAGTGCCGAACTATTAGCGAATTATAGTATAAACTACTTCTTTCTCATAAAAGAAACCACAAAAGAAGCCTTTCGTGACGTCATTTGGAAAAAGATTGTGTCCCTGAAAGTAGCGGAAAATCCAGAACTTTTAATGTTTTAACAGTTTCCAAACCTAAATGATGTTCAATAGGTTCTCGGTATTGAGAATACACAGGTTCGAGACCTTGTCATGAGAGTTGCATAACTGAAAAAATTTTGTTTAAAGGCTTAATAGGAAAGTAATAAGAAGTTGGAAAAAAAGGTCCAATAGATTTGAGCCTAAGATAACTTATTGTTTGTTTGCTAACAAACTTGAAGGTCGTCTTACTTTACACTTAACATTCAAGTATTAAACTTAAAACTTCTTTAATAGATAGCCTCTAAATCATGTTTATGTATCCCTTTATGTATTATTAAAATTTTATTTATAGATTAATGCCTTCATTCGAATGCACTGTTCATACTATATATTAAAAGATCATTTCAGCTCTTATTTGACTTTTATTTACTTAAAAGTTATATTAATTGATATATGAATTAATGAATTCTTTCAAATTAGAAGTTTTTCGCGAGAATTTCATGTTTGCAACAAATAATTGAATTTATGAATTGTCTATCATTTTCCATTCATAGCTTCAAATTATTATCCGATGATTACTAAAAGAATACATAATAACATTATTTTCACTCATGTCCTGAATTTCATTGAGTTTACATGAAATTGAAAATCATTTTTTCTTCCTTTCAATACAAATCGGTTAATAGTTTGTAAGCAAACATTTCATTGTTTGCCTTCAGGTCAAAAAATTTAGGAGTATTTCTCTCTATTATAACTTTTTAATGTTTTGGAATACTTTGTTTTCAAATAAATTTCTAACACAAAAAATCATTTCATTTGAAATTTCAATTCAAAATCATGTAACAAATTATGTTTTTCTTTAATTTTAGCATTTTTAACTTGTAACTCAATTTATTAGGTCATACCCTTACCTTCCATACAGTTTTTGTACTGAAATTAAACTATTAAAATGTGAAATCATTGGATTTTCCAATTGAAAACTTCATGATTAATGGATTTAACTTTTCATCGTATTTAATGATCAATTGAATGAATTATAAGTTATTTTAATGTGAATTTATAATCGATAGAAAATGATTTCAATTGAATTCCTTAAAAGTTTTCCTTTTATAACAGTATTTCTTATTTGTTTTAAATCAAATTTATGTTCATATGTCACGCATTATTAATTATTCAAATTAAAAACTTATGAATTGATAATTTAATTTAAACTTTTGAGTTTTCATCAGCTCTTTGATGTCATTAACTTTAATTTAAGAAAATCTCAAATTTTTCAAACACGATATTGTCCTTTGCAATGAATGATGAAAGATGTGAGAGATGAATGTTCTCACTATGTTTTCTATTGTAATTATTTAACATTAACATTAGTCTTAACACTTCAAAGTTTTAATTGTAATATAAAATGATTTGACGTAATAAATAGTGAATTTACTCTATATTTTTAGTTTTCATTGACAATTATGATTTCACAATCATTTATAACAATAGAGCCGAAGGGCTCTAAAATAACTCAAAGTTGAGATTATATCAAATATCAAATACAATGTAGAATATAATGGCTGTAATCAATCATTCGACTCATTTAATTAATGATAGCAGTAATTATGCTAACAATCACTCTCTTACGCACTACTCTTTATGAAACCTAATAATTATCTTGCATTCAAATGTTTTAAAATATTGAGCTCTCATATCAATCTTAATTCCAATTATTATTTCGATTATTATTTCGATTATTTTTCCTCCACTTCTCGAAATCATGAAGTCGTTGAAGAAAAATGAAAATGAAAAGAAAATGCTAACAATGTTCACAATTATATTATTATTTGATTACTTATGAGTACAGAAATGATAGGCAAAAGGATATTTTATTCCTATAAAATCAAATTTATATATAATTTGCTTAAATAAGGTGAAGCTTATCATAGAAAATGCTCCATTAAATTGCTTAACATAACTTTTGCAGTAATTTAATCTTCAATAACACTGAAATTCACAAAAATTATGGAATTAGTTATTTTTTGACAACAATTTAGTACAATGTGTTAATCATATGAGCATTAAGTTTAATGGTTGTAGATTTTGTAATCTTAGCAAAACAACTGTTCAACT
>JAQFZT010000639.1:0-22060 GCA_034696325.1 Camisiidae sp.
CATTTTTAATTGGAAACTCACGAAAATATCTGCGAAGTTATGAATCTAACTTTGGAGTAACGCATCTTTTAATATGATTTTCAATTGATTAAAAAAGATAATTATTGAGAATTAAATAATTATTCTTTTTTTGGCAAATTGCAAATTTTGCTGTATTTAATGAACTCAAACTCGTTTGAAGTTATGTTAACAATATTGAAGTCTACTTTTCATTTATGATTGAATAATGATATGAAGATCTGAGATTTGATAAGAAAAGTTGCGTAAGAACTGAGAATTTCTTATATTTATGGAAAAGCCAATACTAAAGTAAAATGAAATATATTTATATTCGTATAAGAAATGATATAAGAATATGTAACTTAAGAACTATTGAAAATAACTTATATGAATCTAATGATAAATGATATTCCATCATAAGTTATAGCGTATAATAAAGTATTACTTGTGGAGCGTTTATGCCTAACTTTTTCTATATTCATATTTTCTTTGGTTTCTTCATATTTCCTAATATTTCAAGTTTTCTCGTATATATCGCTGACCTTTTTTGTATTTTTCTTGGATTTTATTTATCATATTTTCCTTAAGGGATTTTGAGATTTTGAATTTACTTTTTGAGGAATTTTTCTGATACGGACGAGAGAATTGCTTTTCTTTCACTTTTATATTTTTGGTTATTTGAAACACACCGAAAATGCTGACAAATCATAACTTATGATATAAAAATTCAATGGCATACTCTTACACTTTTGATTCATTAGTTCAATAGCCATACATTGCATATAAAACATTGTTTATTCTTCAGATAACTTATGGTTATTTTTGGTTAACATTTTATCAAAGAATATACCAATTTGTATTCGAAGACAAATTTTAGCAATTTATTTGCTTATAATCAATACAGAATCCGCTGATTAAGTTATAAATTTTAATAAAATTTGTTTTAATCATCAAAATAAATATCAAAATATTTTCAATGCAAAAAATGTGAGCTATTTATTAAAGCTCTCTAGAAAAGTGTTTCAAGAAAAAGATTTTCAAAAGTGTGGATACAATAGAGATTATATGAGAATCTAATTAACGAAGCTATTAAGGTCGAAGAATTACTATTTGAATATCTAATCAAACATTTATTCAAAGATAAATAGCCTTATGTTTTGAAACTAGAAATTTGAGATAAACATCAAATGATTGAATGAGAGCTAATTGGGAAATATTAACCATTGAAAGCATAAGTAATTAGAGTTACTTATGAAATATTTACATACACACAACCTGTTTATTGAAAATCAGGAAGTATTAAATAAATACACACTAAATAAAAGTGAATCTGTTCAATAAATTCAACATATCTAAAGACAAAACTAAATTCTAACTCTTAGAAAGTTTATACAAAAATTCATATAATATTTATTTTCATTATTGTATGCTCTGAATGACGAATACGATACGAATTTGCTGTATAATTGAATAGAAATTTATTTATAAAATAAAGTCAAATAACATAATTAGATAAATATAAACAATAACATCTCATTAGATGATTGAATCTCTTTTTTTTCGTTAGAATAATCTTTTACCCGTTCGAGCATTTGGTGTCGACGAGTTTCGACTACGAGATAGATCTCATCAGAGAATTAGATTATTTCGAGGATTTCACGAAATACCAAAACTTAGATCAAAAGATTTGTAGCTATCTTTTACTTTTATTTATACTTTGCTGTTAAGATTTCATTTCAAGTAACTTTATAGCATTTAATTGTTAATTTCTCAATGTTTAATTACATTTATACTTTAAAAACATCAGTTATTCAAGTCATAGTAGTTTTTATTCGAAAAAATCAGTTTATTCACTAAATTTTGTTTCAAAATTTTAAACTAATTTTTATTTTATGCAGATCTTTGACTTGAAGCAAATATTTTTTCTGAAATAAGTGTCAATTCATTCATTGAGGTGTCAATATAAAACTCAAAGAAACCAATTTAGAGACTCGAACCAGTCTCGAGGTTACCTCAATTCGAGACCCGATACTCAGCTCTGTTACTTCAACAAAATCAATAAATTTTCATAATAATGAAATTGTGATCTATCTATGAATTACTAGAGATTATTAAAGTAGAAAGTTTTGTAATGAGCTTTTGTTATCAACTCATATTTGAATTTATGTCCAAAAATTATACATTATTTTGAATTTATGAGTAATAAAATGTTATCATAGGTTAAAAATTGAAAAATTTGATTAAGACAATAAAGAAAGTTTTTCGCAGAAAATAAGGTTTTATGAAAGAGAAATTTATTGTAAATCTAATGCGATCGAAATGCATGATAGGGTGAGCATTGAATGTGGCATTAAGTGAATGTATTTACTAATATATTGCAAGTCCACACGCACGCAATCAAATTACCGAAGTGTGCAGTTCTCCACCGATACTATTATTGCACGTAAAGACAAGAAGCTTTCAAATAAATAAGTAATAACTCATAAGCCAAACCCGAACATTATTTTGCAAATGCCGTGAGTTATTAAAATGAAAGTATAGACACACATTGTATAGCTTATTATCAATTCTTTTACTAATTCATTTGGTTTGTTTTGAGGGTTATAGACTTTTTTCCTTTAATTCAGTAAAAACAAGTCACTCGTGTACTATATTTCAAATTATTAATAGTAATTATAGTTTTTTGTTTTTTCAATTTGTTCAGCTTTTTAAACATTTATCTTTTCTATATTTGAATTTTCGTGAAGTGGGAATTAGTTGTAATGTTATTCAGACTCTAATTGCTAGTTAATTAAAATTTATCTGTTTTTCATCAGTTCATGAGTTAACTCTTTGAGAGTCTGAAAGAAAACCAATTATAATGATTAATTTTTCAAAATTTCAAATCTAAACTTTTCATGTAATATAATGTTTAAGTTGATAATTGATTTTTAGCTGTTCATTACCAACTTTGTATATTCTTATGAGAGACTGAATAAACTAGAATGAGGTTAAAAGTCAAAAACATCATCAGTTAATATGATTGAAATTTTGCAATTTAGATATTAGCTTAAGAATTAATAAACAATATATCAAACGTAGTGCTCGAAGAATAATGATTTCTGATTCCAATATTTCTTATTTTTGATGATAGAACAGAACTACTGCTTAAATATCAGTAAATATATGTTGAAAAGATAGATATTATTGTTGTTGATCTGACTAATGTTTAATGCAAGTTAGTTTAGATTTGTATATATTTTTGCAGGCTATACAGGTAGTGGGCACAGACCTATCATCAATCTAACAAAAGTGTGTGTGAGATCGTCAACAATACTCATTTTGATTAAATTGATGGACATATTTCATTAAAAAACAATTAAATGTATAACAAGACTTGCTCAGTATTACAAGCCAGTGGGAAATAGTTAATAAATTATGAATTTAATTTATAAAGACCTTTTGACAAGTATGCTTTTTATCATTTTCTCAACAATTTAACACTTTCAACAATATTTAAATTCGTAAATTGTTTTTAATTTTTTGGTAACAATTAAAGTATTGTTGGCTATGGACAGACAGACAGTGAGTACGAACCTATAAACTGATTCTGTTCCACTAGTTTTGATTCAAGATGAAAAGGTACACAATATATAATAGTTTTACTCAAATAATTTCCATCTGAAGTGAAATCTGGCTTCAAATGAGTGATTATGCTCACTCTTTGGCTGTGTAATTGAATGACAATTAAAATAAGTTGACTTTTTCCCCTTTTTCTAACTGCAGTACTTTTAGTTATATAACTTTTAAAGCATTGTTTATTGACTACATTTGCATCAGTGTTTTTATTGCATTAATGCATTAGTAGCTTATTTTGAATGGAAGCGATCGCTTGAGTTTTTAATTGATTATTCATTTAGAAGAGACTCTCGAACGCTATAACCATGACTTCAAAAATGAAACAGTGATTATTAGTTAGTTATGCAGTAGAAAGAAAAGTGCAGTTCTCTAGATTTGCGTGCGTTCCATAAAAGCTCATTTTAAGCTAAATTTTTATAAATCTATCTTAAATTTGAGCCAATATTAATGTTAGACGAGAAATGAGAAATACATGCAATTTCTTCTTAAGTTAGAATAATAGGAATAAGAATCAAATAATTACCTAATTTGTTATCATTATTTTCATGCAAGAATAAAATGATTCATTTTAATTGGATATAAGTATACGATATTGAACTAAACTTGTATATATGCGAAACATAACATACAATACACTCTTCAATCCGATCGATAACTTGTTCCTTAAAAATATTTTGTTCATAAAGAATAAGTCTTTTCTTTTCCTCAAAGCCTTAAATCAAGTTTTAGGAGAAAGAAAGAAAACGGGATAAAATTTTCTTCTCAAACACACACTCCTAAACTCCTATATTTCACATTCATTAGACTTATAAAAAGCGTCGTTGAAAATGAATTTATTATTTTTTCATGAAGTTTAAGATTTTTTTCCTTATGAATTGAAAGAAAAATTTAGCCAAAAGATTGCGAAGAAGTCATTAAATATTTCGGAATGATATCACAGTCTATAAGTTTATCAGAACCATAAAAATAAATACTAACAGTAAAAAAGTAAATAAATGTCTTTAAACATTAAGTAAATGGCATTTTTGACACAAAATTAACTTGAAGGGGTTTAAAGGTTAAGTTTTTCACAAGAATAAAAAACATATATTGCAAGTGAAGAATATATGCCTTAATGACTTGTTCTGTTTTTTCTCAATAATGATCTTTAATCCTTGAGAACTTAATTACGTATCTAATACGCGATCACTTAATTTTCAACACATTTACTCAACTTTTTCAGTTTAAACGGAATGATCAATAAATGGCACAATTACTGAAATAACTATTCGTGCATTTGATTTAATTTCAACGAACAAAAAATCCAAAAAAGCTTATGTTAAAGAAAAGAAGAAGAATATCATAATTGAGAGATTTATTTTTCAAACTTTTGACACGAAGAAAAAACAATATTATCTGAAAAATAACAAAATAACTTTGAATAATAAGTTAGTAAACAGTAGACAGTGTTGTCATGTCATATTTTTCATATAATATTTCCTAAATTGTTATGGGATTAGAGTTTGTCTAAAAATATTTCTGTCACTGTTTTTGATGAGAGAATGTCACCGAAGGCAATGTTGAATTAAGTTATAAGTTGTGTGACATACTGTAGAGATTACTTCTATTTTTAATGTTAGGTGAAAGCAAACACGGCTTAACTTTCAAAAGGCAAACCTTAAGCAAAAGCTAACACTAACACGAAAACCTTAAGATTTCTTATAATAAGTACATATTTAACTGTGATATGAAGTGATTAATTGGATTATTGATAGATGTATTAGACTTACCAGTATTTTTTCCATTAGCAGTAGTTATAATTTTATATTGATAGAGATGAAGAGTGAATAGCATCGAGTTCTGATCATTTTGTGTATAATTATAATTAGCGCTAATATCAAGACAATGGGCAGCTCTCTTAGCGCTAATACATGACATCTCACGCAATTGAGACAAAATTGCATTACTTTTCAATAATTTTGTGTTGGCTGCGGAACAAATTGGTGATGATAATGATGTTGGCGATGATGATGAATGATGTTGTGCGAGAAGATCAGTGATACTATTGTGGTTTATTTGGGCGGCAGTGCATTTGATGGCAAAACGACGCTTTGATGCCTTAAGAGCGTTGAAGAGCCAATTAATAGCGTAGACCATTAAGCCATCGGTGGCCAACATGGTCTCGTGGGTCCCTATGGGGTCATATACCAGAATAAACAATTGTTAACTGGACTCGGATATTGTTTGGCTCTGTTTTTGCTCAATGAGACCATACTTTCAGTCACTATCAATCATTATGTCATACATTATATTAGATGCGCAAAAAATTTAATATATTAAATGCAACCTTATGTACGAATTCTGGTCTATGAACTCTTTTTCCTCTAACTCTAAACTCCTCAAAATTCAACTCAAATTATCGAATTTTTTCCCAGTTTAGTATTTTTATCATTTTCACAGATAAAATATTTCCGAGTAATAAAAAACCATTTCTGGGTTAAGTTTATGAGTCAAACAAATATTGATCTGCAATAGAAAGAAACTATTTTGATGACTGTTGTACTACTGGCTGAATAAGTACTCTATTAATTAAATACTGGTATAGATATCTTGTATACATATCATGAAGGCTTAGCTCCACTTGTTTTAATGTAATTTATTGTATACTATCTTAGCTTTTATTAGCGCACAATTTCAAGTCTTATAAAACTTAAGATCAAACGAGAAAATAGAGAAAACTTTTTTCTTCGAGCCATAAAACTTATATAAAAGATTATAAATTCCGTTTGATTAAGAATTTTGAATATAAATGCAAATTTGGTCGGAGTGTGAAATCTAATTTGAATATTAATTGAATACTATATATGACTGACATATTAATCACTTTAATTTATTTTGCGTACAGCTTTGGATTTTGTTATATAACGTAATTTCCATTGAGAATTAGTTAAATATATAAGTTATATATAGAAGTTATATATAGAATATATTAGAGTTTCAAGAGTTTAATTTATATTATATGCTTTCAATGTCTTATGCGATTAGGTTTTGTGCCAACAGTTACACGACGAATAAAATAGGGCTTATTTATTGCTTTCATAAAACATGATTGTTTCATGTAATCAAAATTCTGCTTCATTTAAATAATACTTATTTCATTCATATGGAAAACAACAAAAGTTTCTATAATCAAAACACTATATCATGTCCACTGTATAAGATATAGTTGAGCGCAAATTTCATTCCTATCCATGAATAGCATCAAAGTTGGGGAGAATTTTCCTGAGTTTTATCGATTTTATCCTGAATTCCAAGAGTTTTATGTGACTTTATTGTTGTAGAAGAATTTCCACTAAATTAAAAGCTAATTAAATGAGTGAAAATAATAGTTTCAATAAGACAAACACTAATTAGCTTTATTTATAGAGTGGTTCCAAGGGATAGAAATACAAACAATGATTAGAAATAAGGTTATATATAGTGTATATAATATTTTGATGGCAATCTCTCATTTCAATCATTTCTCATTTATGGCAATATCAGTATTGCAAGAAAGCATTGACATTGTGTAACATTGAAATCCATTAAGTGTCGGGACACCAATTCATCAATTGTGCACCACTTGCAACATAATACACAGTAATATACTGTTACTGTAACAACAAAGTCAACCAGAAAAAAAGATCAAAAGGCAACAAATAAATGTGCTTTTGCTATACTGGGAAAGTAGATGGAAAATCATTTCCTTTTGAATAAGGGATTAGACACGAATACATAACACACCAAATTTGCTCTAACCATTCATTCCTAGTACTTATGAATAGAAAATACACTTCTTTTTTATATCAATTTCTTCCGTATTTATTAAGATATGGCTCTAATCTAATCAAACAATTGTTTTGCTGCAAGTTATTTGTGCTTCTTTTTCGATCCATTTCGTGCTACGGCCCAGCCCTCAATCGTTTTCTATAGAGAACAACCATTTAACTTATACCCTCTTAAAGAAGTTGTCGTAAAGCAACTGCTTTTTTCTCTTTTTCTCTTTGAGTTGTTCTTTTCTGCCTATTGACAAAACTAACCGATCGATTATCTCATTATGAATGTTTGATGCAAAACACAGCTTCTGATTTTGGTTCCCAATATCAAGTTTTGTGGCATTTATCTATGCATCTAAACAATTAACCAATCAGTTAATTAGGACTCTTCTTCCTATTTAGTATTTAATCGATCTTTATCTTCAAAATTGCTTAACAACACCTCTTTCATTATTTAGAAAAAATTTTTCCACAAATCTTTCAAAAACATAGTGCATGAGAACCTCTCTCTGAAAAAGTATTTTATATACTATTATTCCTCCATATAATTGCATAAACGTTTTCTGCATTATATCAGAAATAAACTACATTTAATTGACGTGCAATTTATTATTTAGTAAACTATGCGATAAAGATCCTGACCGGAAAAAATAAACAATAGGTATTGTCTTATTTCTGCTCTTAAAACATAAACATTGTGTTGAGGAATGGAAAGTGAAGAAGAAGAAGAAGTGAACTGAAAGTATGTTTTTTGTCTAAAGGATGTAAAATAGAGGCGCGCACTGAAAGTGAAATCAAATAAAATGATCAATGAAGTGAATTGAGGCGAACCTGTTTTGCCGAGAGCGAAGAGCACCGAATCATTGCCATTCATGACCGCATCGATCAATTCGGGTAAGGCTGCCTTCGATAGCTCCTGATAACAAACAATATAATGCATCGCATAATCAAATGTGGATAACAAATACATATAAATATATCATAAATTAATGGATACGTAATCATCAACTGAAGGAAACCAAACAAAAAGTTTATACCATTGAATGATTATTAGAATTACTTCCGCCACTATTCACAATAGCGTCAAACGCGTACATCTTCGGTGCTGTTGGTCTTTGATTCTGCTCATAGGATGATAATAGTGTCGGGTCATAAAGAGTGAGATGTTTTCTAGAAGAGTCAACTTTTAAATAAGGCGTCGGTTCTTCTTGTTGATGACTTATTTGAAGAATAACTTTCACCTTAAGAGCAAAAAATTACATTGACTTAAGAGAAAGGCTTTAATGAAAACTTGTAAAAATTGATTTGTTGTGGAACTAATGCTCTGCATAAAAGGTTACGATAAGTCAGTGAAGCTCAATAAGTCTAATAGAAAATAGTTAAAGGCCTTTACGCTAATGCACCACTTAATGGTTAAATAGCTATTTCTGTTAATAGAAGTAATCCTTTTTTGCTTTTTCTTTAATTAGTTAGTTATACCTTTCCGAGTGAGTGCTCTTGTCGTGGAAATCGATTTGAAATAATTGTTTGATTTTTAATTGGTGTTGTCGATGATATGTTTGGCATCGGAGCCAGACTTGACACGATTTGACTGAATAATGGTGTTGTGGATCTGTTGGCTGTGGTATTAGTTGTTGTGCTTGTTTTGCTTAATTTTGTCGCTCTGAGAGTATAAGAATAAGAAGAATAATAAGAAACAAGAAGTAGATTAAATAAGTTAGTGTTGCTCTCACTTTGAGCGCAAATGAATGAAAGGGTCGTGAATTAGATGCAGTGAGAAGTAAGAGGGGAGAGAGTGTGAGAAACAGAGAGTCCATGGTTTGGTGTATAAAATCCAGAAGTAGGGAAGGGGTGGTGGAGGGGCTTCAGTCAAAACAGATCAATATCTCACTGATATAGAGCTAAGAATTTTAGTTCAGTGCAGTTAGTCTTAGCTCGAGATTAGGAAATAAATAGCAGTTACCAAGAATTTATGGCAAATTTCCGTAAGTTTGCAGTCTTTAATGAAAGCTCATTGCATTTATTACATTAATCATTGATATAATTTTCTTTTAAACCTACAAAATATATTTCTCTCACCAGAAATAGATTGAGTTTTACAGAAAATTGCGATAAATTTTGATTAATAAAAAGTTTCAATAGTTATCAATAATTCAATGGATAGAGAAGTATTTCGTTCGAAGAAAAATATTTGATTTGTGGTATGAAAAAAATTTTAAGCACCAAAAGGATAATAAAAAAATATTTTAAACGCAATTTTATCCGATATTTAACATTAAAAACGAATTTACCTTTCTATAAAAAGAATTATATTATATGAGTAAATATATATAAATGAGAATTTTTGATATTTCTAGTTGTGAAAGTTTGTGCATTGCATAGCAACATATACTAAGCTTTAAGTTGAAAGGCGGTTATGGTGATGCTCGTGTGCTAAGCATAGCAAAGGCTCTCTAAGAAGAAATATTATGATAGCATCCAATTGAATGACTGCATCGCCAAAATACTCAAATGTAACGGCATTTAAGAGTTAACGCGCTGCAAATCTTGATGAATCTACGTCTGGGAGTGGCGATCGCTATTGCCTAATATATAAGACTCAACTCTAAGGTGCAGGATATATACGTTTATAGCTTTAAATGCTCGAGTCTTTACTTTCGTCTCAATCCCAATACAGTAATTGCATCGTCTTTTCTATTTCTATCTTAACTCAACCGATACAAAACTTTTTGCTTGTTTTGAAAGTTTTCTTCAATAGAAATCTTGTTAAGAATATAAGTTGAAGAAAAATATGAAGTTAAATAATATCAAAATAAATCCCATTCATAAATCTAACAGTCAGTTATCTCTGCATATCTTTATTTGAATCATCATTTTTCCCCATTTTATGCCTTTAAAAAATCATATTTGATGAAAATGTGAATAAGTTATGTGTATAAAAATTGTTGTTATACTGCCGACTATGATCTCCTACTTTACTGTATGAGAAAAACTACATTATATTTATTAACATTTTTCTCTGTGAATATCCGAAAATTGTCATTTTCATAGAATTCTCTATTAGTATACATACAGAGTATTGTAATTTGCGTAGAAGTATTTGAATGAAAATTTCTCTTCCAGCGCAATGTAATAAAAAGTTAGAGCAAAAATATTCATGAGCTAATTCAGCCAATAATGTCCTATTTGTTATATTTCAGTGAAAGCAGCGATTAATTGCACAAAAGAGAGCATTCACTCCAACTTTCAATGCTTAGCTTACAATATTCAATAAACTATTAATAAATTAAATTAAATGTTTTGTTTTTCAAGTTTCAAAATTTAATCGTTGTTTCACTCGGAATAAGTTCAAGTTCAGCAAAAAAATATAATTATTTTTCTCGACAAAAAAAAGATTTTAAAATCAAAACTTCTAGAGCTTATTGAAGAAGTGATTAATGACAGCGATTAGAATATAGTCGGAAACATTATGAGACTAGCAATTAGTGAAACTCTCGATTAATTATTTTTGTAGTCATTCTTAATTGCCTTTAATCGAGTTTATTGAGGGGAGTGTTGAAAACGTTATCTATTTATTTCAATATTACTATTATTGCATTAAATCTAAAAAACTCTATTTATAGACAATATTTAATTAGGTTTTCATCATAACTGAAATGAATTTTTAATTAATTAGCGCATCACTCAATCAAAACTTATATAACAATAGCTTTGAAACAATGTTATTCTCACGATAGCATTCAATAAAATAATTACTTTATGAAACATTCATGATCTGAATTCATGCTCATTATGCTTATCAAACATCTAAAGCTTTGGATATTAGCCATTATTATTGAATGAATAATAGAAAATCTTCAATTTAATCACTACATTATGTTTGGCCAAATAGTGGAAATAATTGTTGCTATAATTACTAGTATTAAAGTTATTACAACCTCTCTATCATCTCATTTACGCCGAATTTCTTAGAAAAGACAGACAAAGATTAGAAATTTCATGAATCTCTGGATTCCTTTATCAAAAGCTATTAAATTTTGACTGAAAGTCTTGTTTATCGTTTTATAGATGAATAGATTTGGAACTCAATACAGAACCTGAATGTCGATCCGCCTCAACACTTAACTTTTCACTGCAATCGCATTAAACAACTCCTCCCAAAACTCATATCACAGATCCTGACCTTAAGTATTGAACAGAGTTTTGTTCATTTATCTGAGAAAATGTATAATTAATTTAATATCGAGAACAGCATATCTTTGAGAAAAAATACTCTTTCTTTGAAAGATATGACTTTGTATTCGAATGATATTAATTTTATTCCTGAATGTGTTGAACCTTTCAAGTTATATTAGGCATAAATTTTGTGAGTTATGAATAAATATGATGTTTGCTAAAAGTTATTTTTTTGCTCTGCAAAAAGGGTGATAATTTTGTTAAGAATACATTGCATTTGAGAAATAAGTTAGAATGTCATTGGGATAACTCAGACTAACATAAAAAGTAATTCATTTTAATCATATTCTTAATTTGATAAAGTCTTCTGGATGTATAAATTGCTCTCAAGATTCTTACAGCAGAGCATCAAATGCTTCAATCGATAATTTATAAGCTTATACACCAACTACTTATATAAATATCATCAATCAATCATGTATTCAATACTTCAATATCTATTCATTTATGGATTAACTTCAAAAGTATCTCAATCGAGAGAAATTGATTAAAACATAAATTACTTTTGATGTGAATATTTATCGATTCTTATAACTAATAATTTAATGCATGAATTATTGATGATTTCTATTGAATTAGAGCATTGGTTTGGCTAATATATAAACTTTTAGATATATTTGAGTTAATCTAATTTGAAGTAAAGAAACAATTTTCACACAAGTGACTTAATTATGCAAAATGTGTTCGCCAAATGAGAAAGTCTGCCAAATATTCGCATTTAAAAAGTTTTCATATAAGCAAAGATATTACTTTCTATTTAATGACAGAGATTGAATCACTAATTAATTAATTTTATCTCAAAATTTCTAACAACTCCCCCAACTCATAGTCTACTAATTTTCAAGAACTAATTCATTCAAACAAATTAAACAGATTGACTGAAATTTGAATAAAACTCGTTAAAGTTTCTATAGAAGTTTGAGAAAACTATTGACATAATGTTTTCTCATTCATCTCGCATCCAAAATAACACCTTTTTTCGAGTTCAAACCAGAAATAACTTACAGTGAATTTATATCTGCTCTACTCTATCAATATTTCATAAGTTCGTTCCATAAAAATACATTTTTTTCATGCTATCACTACATTATAACAATAACAAGATTGGTATAACTCGTGTTGGGTTTTTAATTTTTTTCACGAAAATTTCATTTTTAAATAACGTAAGATTTTTTCAATGAAATTTTCTACAAAGTTTATGAGTTGGCAACATATAAACAAGTTTTGAATATGCATTCACTTGACCACAAATGTTACCAAAGCTTTGCAGTGCGAAACGGGGTCAGAAAGTATAGAAATTTTGAAACTAATCAGCATTATTTTATGATCCGTGAAATTTGAGGCAATTCATAACAATGAACAGGATCTTTGATAATATAAACAAATTTGATGAAGTCGTGACTACGGACAGACGGACGGACACAAAAGACGAATCGATAAATTGGTTGAAAAATTTGGCTGACATTAAAATACTATAACAGATATTAAAGCTTATAATAGCCCATCCGTTTTAAGTGTAACTGAATGAACATGATTAATATTTGCTAATACATGATAGAGGAGCTCGAAAAGAGTGAACTCATCCTAACAGCCAAATTAAGCTGGAGTTGGGCTCAAGTTGGATAAGTGTTTCCTATTACTATTGAAGTTAAGGCATAAAAAGAAGGGAAAAGCGAAATAATATTGGCGTTCATCAAAGTCATAGTGAATCCTAGAGTGCGATTTCGCCATTCACTTGTGTTTGGGTAGATGTATGGCTTCTTCAGCAGCCAATTTCCTATTTTGTGTTCCCTCTCCGCCCCCTTTCACGTATTGCAATGACCATCGCATTGAACTAATACTACGCGATCTGAATCGCTAAGAAGTTGCCGTTTCGAAGACTTTCATGTGAATTTGTGACTTAGTTATTAACCACTAGCGGATACTAAACCCCTATACAGTAGTCCCTATTAAAGTATAGTATACACTAGTTATAGCTAACACTTCGTAATACTAAGTCTTGCCTTTAATATTGATTGATTGATGTTTTCAACTTTTCTTAAAACTTTAAATTGAAATTTCTTACGATTTTTCTACCATTAAATAGCCTCAGATTTTTAACTATTTATTTCACAAAATTATCTCAACATTGAGTTCATAGCTTTTCTTGTATTAGTTGAATAAATGATGAACTGCTTTAATAGAAGAAGAAGAAGAAATGATATTCTTTCACAACCATTTTTATGACATCACTTGGAATCAACATGAAGATGATCATCAAATTTAATGAACTCCTAAAGTGGCGTAACCGAAATATAGATAGTTATAGGAAATCATGAGTCAGAACAAAATGAAATCGAAATGATTTATGGCAACAAATGGAATAGTCATTGATTGAAAAATAAGTTTAACTTAAGAGATGACCGGAATATAACTTTATCCTTAGAAGTCAAGGTTGATGTCAAAAGATAAATGAGATATCGATTAATTTGAAGGGAAGTTATAGAGAAACAATAGTGAACAACATTCATATTTATGAGTCTAAACTATCTTTCCAGTTATGGTTTCTGAAAATAAAATCATTTTAAGCATCTTTGAGGACATGCTTATCAACAATTACTCGTTGTTTGTCATCTTTCATATGTTAAACTATTGGTGGGGAAGATCTGTATGCGTTTTAAATGTTGTGGCATTTTATAAATAACTGAAAACGATTGCCGATTATGCTAGAGATAATTTGGGACAATGGTCTCTCTTTGTGCTTTTCATCAATTCATGTGCTCTAAACTTATAATACTTGTCCTGTAGTTCACTCTCTCCCTGACAAGTGCTCAACATATAATATGATAGCTTCAGAAGAGCTCACAAAATGTAACAAATCTTGAGTGTATGTGAAGATAGCCTTTATGTTCGTAAATGTGTTTAGAAGTACTCAAAATATTAGCTCAATTTTTTCTTCTCTCTAGAGATAAATTTACTGTTCAGACAACTCATTGAAAGACTAAACATAATTAGAAGTGAAATACTAAGTATTATTATTTTGATTAAATTCTAGATAGTTTATCAAATTTATACATTTGTTAACTTTGAATTATGAACGAAGATTAAGACAAATTATGTTAATCTATTCACCAAATCTTTTCCCAGTATTTGTCATTTTGTTTGATTTCATTTTCTAACTATTTATAATCAAATTTTGACAGAACTTTTTTGCAAACTTTTAAATTATTAACTTTTATTTATCAGTTGCCGATAATAAATTGGATACTTTTCTTTTGATATCAGCTTTTTCTCCGAAAAGAGCAGAAAGTTTTAATTCTCTAGAGATTGACAATTGAGTTGATTTTTACACTTTTCTGTATTCTATCTCTATTTGTACTCTAACTTCTTCTTCATGTTCTACTGTTAATAAGAATGTCAATCTCTTTTTTGTGGATCTTTATCTCTAGTTTTCTTATTTTCTGATACTTTTCAATTTGAAGAATAATTAAAACAAATTTAAGGAAACAATTATATCTTTTCAATCTTCTCTTACTTGAATTTTGATAGAAATTTTGGGTTCAAAAGTGAAGTTTTAATTAAAGATTGAAATATTTTTTAGTTTGACTGAAATCTGTTTACTATATCTTAATATTATTTTAAGAGATCATTAAATCTCGATGATTACCATATTTATGAACACATACATTTCAATAATATATAATTAATGACCTAAATATGGTAATCATTTGTATATTTTTCTTTTTATAAAAAAAGTTCAATATAACAGTTTACTTTTTCGAGTAACACTTTTTTCTTAAAATTTTCGAAGCATTTCATTAATAATTACTAAAATTCATTTGAAATATGATCACAATTCATAACATAAATTTACGATACTATGAATGAGTTAGTAATTCTGAAATTAATGATTTTTAACTTTAGAAAAAACATAAAAATATAATGAAGTGTATCTTTAATTGAGCTGAACTTGAATATACTGTTTATTCATTAGAAAATTCAAAATGTAGATAAAAACTCAATTCTGAAGAAATAATGGCATAATAAAGAGAAAGTGATAGAAAAAGACGCCACTCCTGTAAAAGGATGCAGAGCACAGACGAACTAAAACCTCAAAAATGTTTAAGATAGTAGTGATGGGTACATAAGGCAAAAAGGAAATGGAAAGTGTCATTCGAGTGTGATATGTATTGCATTGGTTTCTTATGCTAAGAATAAGAATAAGAAGCCTAGAAAAAAAGAGAGAGCAAGAAGTTGAATGTCTATAGGCATAGGCAGAAGCCATCACTATTGATGATGATGATGATGATGCCAGATGAAAACATCTGTCGCGTTCCTAAGAACATATTAAAGACGAAACAGCAAAACGGTGTATATGCAACATATCGGAAATGGTTTCATAGGCTGTACCGGAGAGTAACAGAGAGACTAAGAATCAACCAAAAAGTATGAACGAAGAAAGACGAATCATTTTTTGGCACTATTTTAGATCCTAATAGTAATAGTGTTTACATTATAACCAGTACCGTATCTAGTTATGGGCCAAAGGAGGCACTTGTGCCCCACCATATATTTTCTAAACAATTCTAACTCAAGCTTCAATCCTAACTCAAGCTTCAGTTCAATGTTCGCAAATCATTTTTCTTCGATTGTGATTATTGAGTGCAAAATAAAAGAGTCATTACGAAACTCTAAAAATATTATAATTCAATTGGTTTGAAACTAATTTGAATATTTTTGTTGAAATTTGATTCCTGAATACGGCACTGTTTATAACTAGAGGCGAGAGTCGTTTTGGAGTCAAGATTGCGTATTAGACCCATGGGCTCATAGCACACACTTTTTCAAATGTGTATAAAGTCAAAACTCTTCGTAGCGATTAATTTTACAAATTGCTTGAAATTACTGTAATGGGATTTTTTAAAAAAGAAATAGGTATAGCAGTAAACATAACATGTATAGTAGTTTTCTCTTCGGGTAATAATATAAAAGCTCTCCCAAATGTCTTTTTTCTTTTATGTTACTTAAAAATCAGTTTCTTAACTGTTGAAGAAATTGTGGAGCGGGTGTTCAGACCAAGTTATACATAAATGGCCAATAATAATATGTAGTATATGTAGTCATTTTTTCATATATCAAATGCAAACTTTTCTCTCCCCTTATATAAAATCTACAGTTTATATTAACTTAATGTTTAATTCGCGGTAGAGTCATAAAACATGAAATATTCTATTTGTTTTAATAAATTATGATAATAAAAGAATCCAGTTTTTACTTTCCTTTTTTTCATTTCAAACTAAACAAAGTGTGAAAAATTTTCCAAAAATTTTACTCTTAATGACTTTATTTTCAAGCTCTTTTATTTTTCATCAATGATTTGGGAGATTTAATGTTCAATTGTTCAAACTTTCTTCAAACTATTTCAAATCAAGATAAAAGAAATTTTCTTCATAAAAAATAATACTTGAGTGAAAACAATATGAGAAATGAAACAAAACTCAACAAAATATATTTACGAGTCAAATCTTCAACAACTAATAGACTAAATTGAATTGAATAGGATTTTGAAAATTTTTATCATTATATTAAATAGTGTTTTCGACTGGACATCAAATATCGCATTTTACACCCAATTTGACGTAATCCGAAAACCAGTTAAATAAGTAAAAAGTTGATGAATTTGGTTGATTTTGATGATTATTTCTATACTTGTCTATAAACTGAAACTATGATAAAACTTGAATAACTTAATATTAATACTGCTAAAAGTAATCGCATCAATTCAGACACTCTTAGAATGCAAATGATTATGTATTTATTTTAACGGTCATATCGAGCGAAGACTTCTTAATTTCCAATTTATACTGAAGTGCACTAATACTCAAATAAATCTTAGTTAATGAATGAAAATTTGATCGAAATATTTTTCCCACTAAATTCCAGAAATATCATTCGGTCTGACTCTTAAGGACCGAATTCTTTATTTACAACGAATCCCTTATTCACTAATTATAGTCAACATGAATAAAAGTTTACTAATAATAATAGAAATATAAAAACATAATAATTGGAAGTAAATTTTCCCCAAAAGGAATTGCGACTAAAAAATATGACTTAAGAGAGAAATAAAAAAGTTCTGTTCATTTTTTCATATACTTTATACATTAATAATAATGAGAATTAAATTATCTGTAAAACTGAGTGCATTTTTGGGAAATGTTGTTTTAATAAATTAGTGTTAGGAAAATGTTTTTCAATAATAACTCCACAGAAGTAATAATTAATGAGCACTTTAAAAAACAACTTATTATGGAATTAATATAGTATAACTCAATTTGAAGAGCTCTCTCTCTCTCTCTCTCTCTCTCTCACGCGCTACTCATTGACTCGATTCCTACTATTCGTACTGAAAAAATCTACAAATGTTATACTAATGCACAGAATTTACAACTTAAGAGAGTGTGTAACTTGAGAAAGCGCTGAAAAACATTAGACCCACATATAGTTAAAGCGCGACCGCCTTTTTTGCTACAAGAATTTGATGTAACAGAATGTGAAGTCAGATAAATTTTAAATGACTGCTGAGAGCTAGAAACGGAGCGTCACAAACAAATTTTCGCAATACAAATATTTTGCATGAAAAGAATATATAGAGTATGAAATATAATGGGTATAAATAAAAAAAATTTGTAAATATGTTATGTTTTGCGCAACAGTTCTTTTCTTAAATTTTTTCTTCAAAAAATAAGTTATTTTTATTACGCTATTATGTAATTCTTTTCTTTAGCTCAAATTGTGTGCTAAAAGTTTTTTAGAGGAAGAAAATCATAGGAACTATAGTATGAGGTTTTATTATTAGATGAAAATTTCATCAAATTGTATACTGAACAAAAGGAAAAAATTGATTCTTACCTAACAATGAAATCTGCGGCTGCATTTCTATTTGAATTGCCCTTCGTTTCAATGCTTGTATTGTTCACGTTTTGTAAATAGTATCTCACATTGTTCTCCAAGTAAGCCTTTGCTGCTATTTCCAAATGTGATGGCTGATGATGATTATGGTTGTGCTGTGATTGCGATTGAGACCAATCTACCATCGCTTCAATAAGTGGCGATTACAACATAAAATATAATTATAAATTTAATCCAAATCATAACCGACAGCAACACATTTAATAGATAAAATTATTTCATAATAGTTTATCTCTTAATGCTTTGGTATTATAGATATTCATTAGGGTATAATCATATTGTTGACCGCGCAAGCATTTTAAACATTAGTGTTTCAACAATATAAGTGCCACTTATGCATATATTGGAATAATACTTAGCAAAATATTTAATCAATTACTTGGAATCTCTTCTTCTTAGTATTCAATTCAAAAAAGACTTAGAGATGAAATATTAAAATCGATATCAAAAATCATTTAGAAAAAGTCCGTAAATGTATGTTTCATTACTTCAGCATAACTTATTCAATGCATAACTTAATGCATTATTAATGTGATAAACCAATAAAAATTCATACAATATTTTTTGTGACTAAAATGTTTCCCTCAATTTTGGAAAAAAAAGTTGAATGAGACTATTTTTGATGAAATACGAAATACTAGTGGTATAGAAGAAAATATAAAGTATTATGAGTTATATTTGCAGTGGAAGATAGGCTATATATACTGCTTATATTGGGATGGATAGGATGATACATACAGAACAAGTGGAAATAAGAAATGGGGCCAATATGTGATGTGTTATGATAGGGCATTGAAACGTAAAGAAATGGGATCAGATGCGAATGAAAAGAAGAAGGGAGAAAACGAAACCACAAAATGCGTGTGAAGATGATTTATACACTAAATTCCATATATAAAAACGGAAAAAAATTGTTACCAGAATAGCGATAAATGATTTCTAGTAACAAATGAGTTGAAGGAAACATAAGTTTAGATTTGGAAATAAGGGTTCAATAAAATGTATTGTGGCGTCAAAATTAATATTATAGCCTTAAATATCCCTTTGAATATATCTTTTTCCAAAGTTATCTGAAATTCAAATTGCTTTGAGACTAGTTTTCTGCATCATTTGAGTCTAAAATCTCTTTTATTTTTTAAGAAATAAGTCTTGGAATACACAAACTTCAAGTCTAATATCAATATCGGCTTTAGTTTGTATATAGATTTTTCTCCTTTTTGGATCATTAGGAATACAGAATATTCTACTAGTTCTTTGATATTTACAATATTAGTTTAATAGGATTGCTATTTAAATGATAGAATAAAAATTTATTTAGGATTAAAGAATTAAAGACCAACCCATTGAATGTGATAATCAATTAGTTGAACAAAAACGTGGTGTCGATTAAATTGATGGAAACATATGCCAGCATTAAAGTTACTTTTGAACTACTAATTTATAGCATAGATTCGTACAGAACATCATTATGGAAAACAAATAACAAGTGATTTACTGTTCAGATACAAACTCATACAACTTGATGACACTTTTTCCAGAAATTGAGTACTTTTTCTGTAACTTTTCATAATTAAGAGTAGAAAATAGTTTTAAATGGATTCTATTCTTTTATCCAACAAAAGAAAACTTTGCTTCTGTTGAGTTATGTGTTGTTTTTTCAATGATCACCGAATCTCACGGCACAAATGAGACTGAAAGCACGATACTGTGTAACTCACGATTCACTTCTCTCACTCGATCTCTTTTGCTACGGTTCGCTTAGACATGAATGGAAGGGAGAGAGCAAAAGAGCTGAAGAGCATGTGCACCATTTCTATTAGTGATACACTGCTCTACTTCTCTATACAAATCGAGAATTTTTTCAAACTTTATTTAATAATAGACTCTTTGTTTTGAATAAATACAGTTCAAAACAGTTAAATATTATATGAAAAATCACTTATTCTTATCAATCACTTTTCAAATTTGATTTCAAATTTCATATTCTTCAGGAAAATCACTCAGATTTTTGAGATGATATTTGATTTGAAAGTTTAGTTCTCGAAATTTAGAATGAGTTTAAAAAAATTATAGTAATTTTGATGAAACTTGTTATAGAACTTGTTTCTGTTCGATAGAGTACTCGCTTAAACTCGAGTACAACTGAATACCAGTTGGAAATTTTTGTGGCGGAGTTTGAACACGGATAGGATAACTCTACGCTGTGACTTACTAACTCTGCACTGTGTTGTGCTGTATAGCATGCGAGCTCTGCAAACTTGCGGTAATGTTGGCTTTTTTCAGAATAAATTCAGCATAAAAGCAATTATCATTCAATACAATTCTTTTTACCCTATTTTATAGTTACCCTTCATATAACATTTTTATTATTTTCAAAATTCAGGAACAGATTTTGTCCAAATTATTTCTATTTTCTTAAATTGTGAGTCAAATAATATTTCTATTCATTGATCTAAAGGTTATACAAAATGAAGTGTATTGTGATCTTCAAACAGCTTGTCTAATAAAGTCAAGAAGTAATCCCAAAAGTTGCTTCAACTTCTTGAAGACTGACACAAAAACTCATTTCAAACTTTTCTCAGCTTAATAGTAGAATACAAGTTAATCAAAATTTAAATTCAATTTTGTAGAGAATAATAGCAGTTAAACTTGAATATAACTTAAATCGATAGAAGTTATCCTGGTTTCAAAAAGTACTAAAAACAAGCGTTACCTTCATATTGTTTTGAGAATCAAAGTCAGAAGAATGTCATTTCATTTTAGTATATCATAAATTATAAGTTTCCAACAGTTACTGTTAATCAATGTCTGTGTCAGTCTCTAGTTAACATCCCATCAAGTTATTCATATATTGATTTTTGGGGGTCACCAAACGCTATGTGGAAGAGAGAGAGAGAGAGAGAGAGAGAGAGAGAGAGAGAGAGAGAGAGAGAGAGAGAGAGTTTCAGTACTAGAACAACGATGCAGAGCATGGTATAGAGAGCGGCAACTTTTGCAATGATATGAAGTACATGTATGGCATTAGTAATACAATTGGATGCGAATCAGACCCCAACATATATATGATCATGTCGTACACCAATTGAGCATAACGAGGCTCTTTTCTCATTATATCACATAACACTGTCATACATATAAAGATACTTATTATGAATAAATGCAGCATCTGTTTGGTATTATCTGAGAAATTGTTTTTTCTATACTTTTTTCATAGTATAATTAATGGCAATAATAAAAAAATCCACTTTCACGAGAATTTTTTTCTCACAACATTTTTTCCAACTTTTTCCTACATACAGTACAAGTGTAATGGTTTGATGAGATTTATATCGTAAGCATAATAAATGAGGACTTTTCTGCTCTCTTAATAGAAGTATTTTTAGCTTTCAATTGGATTATTTAATCTCAGTTTCACTCTTTACATATAAGTAAGAATTTAATTGTTTTTGGTTTTAGTTTTG
>JAQFZT010000640.1:0-22056 GCA_034696325.1 Camisiidae sp.
TCCTAGAAATATTTCTAGAAATTTTCTAGAAATATTTCTCATCAAAAGATAATTTCTAGAAATTTTCCAACACTAGCTCATAGTATAAATCGTATGCATTTATAGTGAGTCAAATTTTTCAAACTGTAAAATATTTTCACATTTCACTCGAAATTGAGAGTAATCAATAAGTCCATTGTCAACACAAATAATGTAAAAATAGCTGTTATTGAATAAAAATTTCATTAAAAAAACTAAAAATTATTGAAGATCTTGAAAATAAAATAAAATTTTTATAAAGAATAATTGTTTGAATTATAAGTATTACTGAACTTATAAAAGTCGATTGATTAAAATTATTACCTGAAACTGTCTCCAGTGAATCCCGGTTATAATGAACGTTTTTGGCCGCACCGACTGATTCACTATAAACGGGAAGGACTGTAACACAAAATATATTATGATTGATTGAAAATAATTCATTAATTTAACTATAAATATGAATAAGATAATTTTCTTTTACTCCATTACTTTAGATTAAGATTATGATTGAATTTGCTATTCCGAACAGTAAATTTGTTCCTAATTTAGCTTCAATTCTTATAGATAAGATTTGGTTCAACAATATTTTTGAATTTAATTCTAGAAATTTTCAAGTTATGAAGTCCTTTAGAAAATTTAAAGAACTAAACTAATTAGTATTATATATAAATCATCATGTTCATTCATGTTCATGTACATTCAATATTCTGTATAATAAGCTTTAATACTAAGCATACAGAAGATTATGAGCGCTTCTCTTTTTCTGATTCATTCAGGGATTTTCACGTATTAACTTGTAGTTATTCATTTCTATCGCATTTGGATATTGAATCAAAATTTCAAGTTCAAGTACAGTAAACATACTCAACAAACATGAATTCAAAAATACGATGAAGAGAAAGAGAGATCTCTTTTAATCAATAATGTGCGCTATTCTGTACTAAAAGTGAACATGTTTACAAAACTAGTATTAGTTTATCGCTATTCATGATGACCTTTAACATTTATGAATAAACTTGAAAACATGCACTATAACCTTAAACATATGTTTCATATAAAGTTAGCACACACTCCATCAAACTATTCCCAAATGAAAGATTTACTCGGAATGTACTGAATATATTCTCTAATACTTTAAATATTTACGTTTACATTACGAAACATTTGAGTTCTTTCTGTAACCAAACAGAAGCTAATCTCTTCTTCTACAACCTTTTGTGTTTTATATATTTAATGTTGTCAATTAAAATATTTCTATTTCATTTGTAGCTTTAAATTATTTCAATCATTCATTTTTAGTGTAAAGCATTCATATTCTATTCATTTACTTCTGGGAAAACTATTCAAATACTTCTATTCGAGACTTACAAAGCAAAGGATAGAAGATATGATTGTAATCTTTAAAAAATGAAATGACTCACATCTAATGACTGAACAAATGAAAGTGTAAACTAGGAACAACAAAAGGAATGAATAGAAATGCTTGACTAACATTTTCATCAAAATCATACCTTTTCTCTTTACACTAAAATCAATAATGATATATAAAGATTTATAAATGAATTTTGATTCCAAAATATATTTGAAAGTCTTCAAAAGCTGATGAATCTGACAAACTTGCACATCAAAATAATGATGATACCCAAATAAAATATATATTACATTCAAAAATGGACTTAACAATGATTGGAAATCGATAAAATATGTTCACCAATTAATAGTTGTAATGTCTTGAATAATATTGACGTTTTTTCCTCATTCCTCTTGTAAGTCAAACTTTTCAAATTAATTGTGAACTAAGCTTTCCTCAAATCAACATCAATTATAACAACTTTATTGGTCTGAGTGAATGACATATAAAATGCTTATCAGAATTGATTTGAACAAAATTATGCTGTTTATAAATTTTCAACATTTATTTGCAATAAAAAATTAACACTCAATTAAAAAAGAGAAACTTATTAGGGTTCGTAACTATTTGTAGATATTTTAAACAATATAATACGAGTTAAGTTGAATTTAATTTATAAGATAACGATATATATCAGTTTGATTGAAGTGGTATAGATTTCGGAAACATATTTTAGAGTTTTGAAATTGAGTCTAAAAAATTAAAACTGTTCTGTATAAGTGTTACTTGACTTTTTATTAAGATTTTTATCTTATGTTTTAAGAGATCTTAATTTGACATTAGAATTAAATGGGATCAGAAGCTTTAAATAAGCTCTTTTCAATAATCAGAAAAAATTCATCATCCAAATTGATCGAAAGTATATACAGAATAAAAATTATTACAATGTTTGACAGTTTGATTTGTGATACCAAAGCTTTATAACAATAAGTTTGAATAAACAGGTGTTGTTTAGATTTCATTTTAGAGCATATCTGAAAATGAGAATCATTAATATGCCTGCTTTTAGTAAAAGTGTAGGTTTTTAGGGTTATGCTCTGATAGCGGTTTTCTTGTCATCATTCAGATGATCATTTGCTTTCATGGGTATTAACTTTACTACTTATGTATACATTAATGATATACCCTCTTTTTGATTTATTTTTCACCCAATTTTACGTTAAGAGTGTATTACGTAACTGTGCTCTCAATTTTATGAATGAGAAAAATGGGATGAATGAAGTGAATGGAGGAAAACGTCATTCGGTAGTAAAAAATAATATATTCGTGTTGTACGGAGTATTAGGTGGAACTGCATCGGAAATATTGACGTAAATGGTTAAACATTAATGAAAACAGCGGTTAAAATTCAAAAATAAAAGACTTTCTAAACATCTGAATTTTTAAAGTTGCATTACATTGCGTATAGTCTCCATTTCAATAGGATTATATTGAATTTTATAAATAAGGAATTCATTGCAAACATTGCTTACAACTCATATTTTTAAGGATTTATTGAGAATTTGAACGAAATGAAAAAAGGAAATACGTTACATATGTTTGATTTTTATTTATTATTAAATCTTTAACACTGGTTATGAGTCAATTAATTTTCAATAGTAATTCAATAATAGAAGTGATTGAACAAAATGAAAAATTTCTAAAGTTTCAAATTTATTCAAAATGACACGAATAAAAATCAAGATTTGGGAGCACAATATTTATGTCAAGTATAAAGTTTGAATTAATTTAATTTCCCGATAAGAAGCAAAGGCTATACCTGTATATAAATTACTGTCACTTCTTGTAGGTGTAGATTAACTTTTTTAACCTTTAAAACAATAATCATAATGAAAACATACGAAAAACTTTCCATCAATAGATGCTTGTATTCTTATATAAAGTAATTTAAAGAACATGCCGTTTCTTTTTAAACTAATCAATTTTTCAATTAATTTTTGAGGATATAATTTTAAGAATTAGATCCTTCTCTAATTGTTTAAAAATAATTGAATGGTTCTCGACTGTAAATGAAACCTCTAAATATTGTAAAAATAAGTGAATATTAAATCATAATTTGATATCTGTATTACAAACTACAAAAGTGTATTTAATTTTTTAAGTATTAAAAGTTGAGGCGTCTTGTTATTTGTCATCAAGTTTAGAACAATAAAGAAAAATTGTCAATCATTTCTTTTTAAGGAAAAGCTAATTTTATAAGTTAAGTCAATTTAGTTAATGCTAATTTGGATTAAACCTATAAAGATTATTTTGAAACGCTCTTCGAAGTTTTATCAACAAATGCCAGCATTAGCTAATTAATATAAATGTGGAATTATGTGGTGTACGTTCAGTCAAGTTTGTTTTGTTGATCATTCTTATTAATGAATGTTTAAATTAATGAGTAAATCGTAACGATTAGTAGCCATCGCTTCCGTTGACTCATTCCGAACAGTTCTTTAGCTGAAAAGTTAAGTGGCTTGAAGTGGTTCAATCAAAATATATACACGAACACAGTATTGATAAACAGATTGTGGGTGGATATCAATTTCACTTTTATGAAGTCAACGAATGCTCAAATACGAAATTCTTTACATAAATCTTATTCGATAAAAAAATTTTACCTGTATATCAGTATATCATGAACTTATACTGATATACAGGTAAAATGCTTTTATCATGAAATCGATACTTATCACTAAAGCTCACATAAAAACTAGATTATGAAATGGAATATTTCAAAAAATCATAAATTTGATGATTGATTCAGGACTTGAACATAAATTACTTATGATTTAAGTTTACTTCAAAACTTTCTTCAGGCTTTCCGAATAAGGAAAACCAGACAGCTTTTGATTGAGTTTAATATTCAAGTTCAGGCTTTAATTACAATTGTTAAAAAAATCTAATTTGACTTTTTTTCTTCTCTATTCACCAAAAGAAGGTTAAAACATGAACAACAATTTAAAAGATATCTGTAAAAAATTTGAACAAATCAAACTTTATTTTAACTTGAAAAATCATGATATAATTTATTTAAAAAAAAACTTTTCTTGATTTATAAATAGTTTCTGAGCCCATTTGAATAGATTTTTGAACAGATGGTTGATTTTAAAATAGTTTTTTGATTTCATAATTAACTGATTCATAACAGAAGTAAAATATGTGTACTTTGAACAATAAAACTGAATTAGTGAAAACCTAAATCAAGTCAAACTAAAATTTATTTATTTGATATATTTTTAAATAAACAGAATAAGATATTTAATGGTATTAAATCTTATTCTTTAAAGTAACAGAAAGAGATGTTTAATAAATTTTTATTATAAACAGAAAATGTGATTGGGATCAGCAAATTAAACCCAGTCTTCCGATAACCTGTCGGGCGCCGCAACGACTGGATCACTAAGATATTCAATACTTCATTCAATTTATTTGAATATTTATTTCTTTGATTTCATTCCTAGATTTAAAATTTGTTTGTCTAACGATATCACATTTGAATATTTTTTAACGCTTTCTCAATATTATATGAAAGAAACTCACAAAATATTTACAAAAGTTCAAAGGAGTGTAAACTACATCTAATTCGGTATCTAATTATGAAATTTTCGAGATAGAAATTGAATAAGAAATTGTGATTAATAATGCAATGGAAAGCATGAAATTGAATGATTGAACCAATAGTGAATGAGTTGTGCGGGTGTAAAGACACTCCTGTTGAGCATCTTTTGATCCGCCAACACATAACACAAAGGTCTCGAATGCCGATGCGTCGCATATTCTGTAATCATGAATGAATAGCTAAATGCATAGAGGCTTAGGTTATGTTTGCCTTATCACAAACAGCATGAAAAAGAGCAACTCGTGTTTTTTGATCGACTCACGAATCAAATTCAATCAAATGTAACGAACATGAAATTAAAAAATAGTGATACACGAGTTGGTGACTCTCTAGCACTTCTATTAGTAGTAGAAGTTATACTAATACTTATTGTTTACAACCAAGTCTAGTATTAAACATATTTTATTAATAGAAAAATGTCAAATGATTTCCAAGAAGAGAAACACTTCAATCAGTCTGTTGTGCGAGAATTTGCTATAAGGAGTCTTAGCGTTCATGAAGTTTCATTAATATTTTGATTACGATTCTTATTATTTTTCTTATCATCGAAGGTGTTAAATGTTAATAAACCGAGTTTTTTATTTTCATTCTCGTCTTTCCTGTCTCTTATTTATGTATGGCTTTTGAACAGAAAGTGGAATGACTTATGAATTAAAATAATAAATGTTTGACAAATAAATAAATATGAGAACGAAGAAAGTGCTTAATTGCTATGAATGTTGTGATAAAATTTGCTATCTATCTCTTTTATATCTGTATACAAATATTTATCAACAAGTGTAGTGTAGTGTCAGTTCAGTTACAAATTTATACCTAAACACTATCCATCAATGAAAAGCCTTACAATTTCATTAATATAATTCGCTCAAAAGGTAAATAAAATGCTTTTATTTAAACTCTACATTCATTAGTAATTTATTCTATTTCTTATAACTTTTATAGTTGTCATTAAATTCAAAAAGTTTGTAAAAATAAAATAAAATAAAATTGATGAGCTTTTAGAAGATACTTCTTAAAGAATTTGTTTCAACACTTGAGCTGACATTCAGATTATCTGCCATAAAGTATTAATATATATAGATAAAAAGATATCTCTTGTCAATTTTATCTATTGAAAGTTATTCGAAAAATTCAAGAACGATATCGTTCCGGAAATTGATGACTAAGTTTTTTATTTATAAAAAGAGTTGCACTTAATTAATGCAATTTTAATTGTTCGTACTGTAAATCAATGATAAATTTTTTTGAATAAATTTTATTACCAATATTCACATACAATGAGTGAATATTTTATTAGTTAATAGGCGATTCCGTAAAGTATAATAAAACGTAACTGTTTAACAGTGAAAATCAGACATAATAAAAATATTTAATGATAACAATGCATGACAACATGTTTTTGAAAAGAGATATTAGACATTAGGGCTTATAGTATGCATTAATCAATTCAATATAAAAATTCCTTATTGTAGATAAACTGATGAAACATATGTTCATTGGTTTTAAACTTTAAAATTATCTCAAGTTATAAGAGTTGAGACAAATACATAAAATTTTCATTTGAATGATAGTTTAAAAAGTTGAAACATATTGTAAACTAAATATAAGAATTTGATCCATTTTCTTAACTTTGATTAAAATAAATGAGTGATTAAAATGAAAAATATTTTTAAAAATGATTTGAGAGTTGTTCTCTGATCTTATAATTGAAATTAAAGCGAATAAAGTTTTACACATTTATACATATTCTTAGGCACTTAAGTATTGAGATTTGTTTTGAAATTTATTATATGAAGATAAGTATTCATAAGGAATTTTGATGAATTATTAAATAATATGAAAGGACACGTCATTTACAGTTAGATAAGAGTGGCGGCAACGGCTCATGACAGAAACTATTTAATAATTTAACACTTGATAAGTATAATACACTTGAGCTATAAAGTATCGGTGCTGTAAAGGGTTAAGCTGTAAACAATGCTTGGAATTTATGCCGAATCTTTCTGTCCTTTTACTCTCTATTGCCATCGAAGCAATAGATAATATTCTTAGTTATTTGTCGAGTATCTTTGCCTTATCATCTCATTGACATTAGTTCCCATGTGTTTGATGTGCTTCACAAGACTCTGTGATTCTATCTTTTTTGCTCTTCTCACTTACACACTCTTGCCTTATGGCAGTTCTGTTTACGGTCATATCGATTATCTTCTTCGCGCACTATCCATCTGTACCATAGCAACAACGGTTCGAAATTAAGTTACAAACCTTATATTGAATATACATTATGTATAAATACATTCAATATTATTCAATGTCAAAAATGCTTTTCTCAATAATACTAGAAAAAATGAATTGAGGGCTCAATTCAGTTGGCAATAATATTCAATTAAATTATGAATAAAGACTAAAAATAAAATATCAATCTTTGACCAAATATTCTATTTTATATTTCTTGATGAGGAGATTAAAAATGAATTTACACTTACACTAAAGTAAAAGTAATATGAATTTATAATCGATAGTCATATAAGGTCTAAGTTTAAAGCCAATACTGAGCGCATGTGTTTTTATTTTTAATATCATTATTATAGCGGTTAATCATTTTTTGACGTTTCTATACTGTATGTATTTATGTATGTATGTATGTATGTATGGGACACACACTTAGTTTTTTCTTCTCTTAAAAAAAGAACTTTTACAGTTTCTTATCTGACGTTTGAAGTCATTTAATACAATTTAAGCTCCACTTGTTATCCATATTTGGACAAAGGATGAGCCTGTTCTACAACTTTAGTTCTCTGTTAACTTCATGAAAACATTTTCTCTCTTTTTCGCTTTCGTATTGAGAGAATAGAAATTGATTGAATTTAATTTGAAGGTCGAAACTGCTTAAGCGGAAAATCGCCAAATGTTGACATTTGTTGAATGACTAGAGTCTAGTATTGTTAAATGTAATTATTTACCTCACCCAATAAATAGTATATCAAGAAATTAGTCAAACAAGTGGTTACCGGACATGTGTATGTCATCATTATAGTCAATATTTAGGGTTAATTGTGGTCTTACTATTAAATAATACTGAATGTAATGAAAGTACAGCGTATAACCCATAAGTTAGTATGAGTTACACTGAGTTACACTGAGTGTGCCTTTTTCACTGTTATGCCAAAGAGTATATAGCATTGCCATCATATTTGAACCACGAGGGGATATACGCACGCGGTATCGCTCGCTACTAAAGAAGAATGTAACGTAATTTTGACGTAAAATACGATAGTGTATTACTACGATTCTGCGATTGGTTGTTGAAGTTCCGGCGCACCATATATGGGAATAAGTGGTTGCGGCCTTCATTCATGAATTTGGATTTCGCTATAAGAATAGTAGACACATACAACTGACGTAACCAGAGTTGTAGAACAAGCCTAACAGTGCGGAGGCATAGCATAGCTTTTCTGATGTTAATACGATAGCGAACCTTCAAACACAACAATTTCATCACTGAGTTTTCAATGTTGATGTCAAAGCACCAGTGAAAGTGTTCTCGTATTTTGAAGATTCTCTCTGTCATTGTTATTAAGAGTATTACTTAACAGTTAATACTTTTTATCAGTATTACTATTATTATTCATTTAGAGTTTTATTGAATGTTTGAGGGCATTGGTTGAGGCCATTATATAAGGTCTAAGCCCTCGAATATAAACACTCAAAATTGTCGAACTTTTCACTTTGAGCGAAGACAGCAGAGAAAAATCGGGCAAAACGCCCGACTCCGCGGGAGTGACTTCTTCATCGTCTTCATCATCATCTATCGATTGGGGTGAAGTATCAAAAACACTTGACTCTTCAGCTGATTGTGTTTTTACTGAACCACTTGACAACTTCCTCGTCCCAACTCTAGTGGGACGCGGAAGTGATAAATCTTCTTCAGCGACAATGATTATGGAAGGACTGGACACCATCACTCATGTGACTTTGAGTGAACCACAACATTACAGCCTAAGCTTTGATTCATATAAACCTCATTCAGATTCTGATGACAACCCCTCGCCATCACATTCTGGTATTGAATCAATTGGTACTTCTGTTCGCGCCGATGAACCGGCAACTGCTGGAGAAAGAACTCCTGGCAGTCCGGGAAGCGCTACAGGCACTGGAGATACCATTACCTCAACAGTTGATGATACTCTCAACACACCGGTGTCAACAAGTGCTGATGTCTCAGCATTTTTCTCAATTGTCACTTCGATACCCGATGTGGTCCCGATCACAGGTACGCAAACATACATAAGTCGCTTTGTTTATGTTGTTGTCCTCAAACAGCTGGTTATCATTTGAGTTAAGGTGTAGTTGAGGTGTAGGTGGACTTTAAGTAAGTCACCTGCTTTTAGATAACGCATTACACAACACATGTGTCGCAAAAGTGTTGGCGATGTGTTTGTTTTCATTTTTTCAGATTCTTATTCATTTGTTTCGACTCTTTCTTTTTATTTTATTTTCTTCATAAAGTTCTTTCTTGTAATTATTCGTATATTTTATTTATTTCATTTTTGGATAAATACTTGTGTTTTAATATTAGTCTAATTTTTCAAATTTTAAAACTATCCAAATTTGAAATCAAGTTTTTTCGTAATCTATTTTTAGTTAATATGAAGTTTATATAAAAAATAGTTTCAGTAAATGATGTTTAAAAAACACACCTAAAAATAATTGATGCAAAGAAAAAAATTAATGATACATTAGAAATTTCAAGTGCATGTTTTCCATATATAGCAGATCATAAGCTTATTGAACGGAGAAAAGCATTATCTTTAACTTCTTATAGCATAGCGTATCACACATTCCACTGACAATACGATTAAGCGTTAAGCGTATTAAGTAATAGTGAACATGTGCATCAATTTTGTCTCGTTTCACAATTAATAGCGAATAATTATCTCTTCGTTTATTTATAAAAGTGATACTTAATGTTAAACAGTTGCAGTCAATTATTTAATTTGATGAAAAAGTGTTTGAATAGACAATTAAATTCTAGTTGTTTCGCCACCTGTGCCTCATTTGAATAGCAGTAAAAAATGAAGCAAAAAAAAATCCTGATGACCCTGTCTTGAGACCAGTTCTCACATTGATGTACACATTATAAAGTAGTAGCTGAACAGCTCTTCTCAATTGAGCAAAAAATGGGCGATACAAGAAAATGTTAAAGTCAAAGGCTATATATATTGCTGCTGTCTTTTTGTGAAGCAGGTCTGAAGCAATGGCCGTATAAGGGACGCATTGCGAGACTCACTCAAAGAAAGTTATATAATATTTTCAAGAATATTTTTTTACTGTTTCACCGATTTATGTTTGAGAATTTTTCAGGGCATAAGTTGCTATTTTGGTTATGCTCTATACGACAAATTTAGCTCTGTTAATATGACTGAGGTATATGCCAGTCAAATAGTCACTGATGTTCACAGATGTGATCTGCCACTGACGAAATGGTATTTATGTAGCTCACAGAGAGTGCAATTTGGATTCGATAAGCAATATAAAAAACTTGTATGTATGTGTCTCTATGTAAGTGTTAGCAAAATATATCAGCTGTGCGTTACATTAGAGTACTATTGCAGTGCTTATGACCTCAATCTATTTTCAACATTGGATGTGAGTTGTATCACAATTCACAATACACGAAAAAGTTGCCAATATTTAGAGAGAAAAACAAAACTCAGTCTACATTAATTTTTGTTTCATGTAAATAGAAAATTAAGAAAAACACATCTCATACTAAGTATTCATTGGTTTTTATGTCATTTGAATGTCAAACAATTGATTGGCACAAATAAAAATAATTTTTAGTATAATTGTGTTAAAATTGTACGGCTAAGCAATTATTTTCTTTAAAATCTTATCACTAAAATTTAACGAATCACTATAGTTTTGACTAAACCTAAAATAAACTGTAGTTTAACATTAACTAATTCGTAAAAGTCTGGTATTTACTTGAAAGGAGACATTCTAGAAAAAGGCTAATATTGAGTTAAGCACAGAAAAGTGACATCAATTTCTCAATAGAGAAACTAAGGGAAGGAATGCTTAAATACAAATACCATTCTTCAAACATTATAAAAACGATACCTAATTTTTCTCTTGTTTCCATATATTTCTAATACATTTGAAAATATATTTCAATGTTTGTATTGTTAGCAAATTCTATATCAGAGACAGAGAATGTGTTAAGTAAACACATGAATAGGAGTTTGAAGTTATTTTTTCCATGCATTCAATAACAAGACAAAACAAGTTAGACATGGTTTACATTTAGACTGAAAAACCTTATTTTTCTAATGTTAGAACATTATTTTCAAACACATACTTAAGTTTACTAATCAAATCAAATTAAATAAAATTGGAATTCCTATTGTTTCGTTTTACTCATAAATAGCTCAGAGCATAAATGAGAAGTTTCGAGTTGTAGTTATTGTTTTGATGTAAGAATATTGTAGAAAATGAAAGAACGAGAAAGAATGAGACAACAGATCAAATGTAGGAAAACAATATAATCAACATTAAGTGATAAATTGGGAGAAATTGTTTGAATTTATAGATGAGAAAACAACCTCACAATTGATGCCTTTATGTATTACAATTTATAACTAATTTAGATGTGGTTCCGAATACAATCCTTTTTTATTCCTTATTGAATGTATGCTATAATTAACCTGTTGTCAAATCGATTCCTAACCTATCGTCATAAAAAGATATAACAAACAATTATTGTGATGATTAGTCTCTAAAGTGAACAGAATGCTTGTCCTATGAATAACTAATCAATTGATTAAATATATTGAACCTACAATTTATAGAAAAAACGATACAACCATTGCTATCAAATTTAGATGATTTTTTATTTAAATTGTCGCTCTTTTGGGTGACTAAAATAGCCAAATAATGTGTGAACAAAATACAGCTTAATTCTATAATTCTAGAATCTGAGTGAACGTGGTTTTCGTATTGAGAAATTCATATGAACGTCAGATAATGTTGACGTCAAGCTTAGTGATGATATACGTAAAAGTTGCGTAAGCGTTGCTGCGAGCAGAGAGTCATTTACAGTAAAGTATTGAACGACTTCCAAAAGCACGATCGATAGGATCCTCAATTATTATTGTAGCCAAACACTAGCCCTAAACCCTTAAGCATTGAGACATTGCTCACTTTGAATGTGGTGTAAAATAGCGTGCAATGAATGCCTCAACAATAATAAGTATAAAGTAGTCTACTCTATAACGTAATATCTGTCACGCGTGTCAAGTGATGTAAAAGTTCGACAAATGTTTTCTGACAGAAAAATAGAGGAAAAATTGTGAGACATTTAAATGAAATAACTTGTGCATAACATTACAATAATAAGGACAGAAAAATAAAAAGTTTTCGAATGACTTTAGATTTCAAAGTCATGAATTAATGGTTAAATGGATTAGATTTTAAATACATAAATACTATTAAAAAAGTCATTCAGAATTGAGAAGATAAGCATATTCTCAATACACTTCTTAATGTCTCAACAGAACCAGTTTTCAAAAAAACAAAAATTTCTTCAATAAATTATTAAATTCAATTCAAATTAAAACTCAAATGAGTTAATTAAAAGTTGAATCATGAATTTACTTGAAAAATACTTGAAACATATAAATTAGTATAGAATTCTTTTCGAAATAGTTTTTCTACAAATTACTTGAGTTTATTTTTAAAGAGCAAACTATTTGTCTCATTCATGATATTGAAGAATTTATGATTAGCTAATTTAGTCAATTTCCACTCTTCCATAGCTTGTTATAAGACTTATTGAACAAATACAATAATAAATCTAATAGACAAAACTACATTTTTCACTCATTTTCAAAACTCTTCCATTATTTCCGAGAAATTATTTTATGAGCAAAAATGGTTTCTTTCTCAATAATAATATATTCAATATCTATATATTTGAGTTGAAGAGTAGGATCAATAGCTTATACACTAAGAAATATACTAAGAAACTGAATGAATCGATGTCAGAAATTGAGATATTATGGCATAAATAAGTTTCAATGCAATAACTTAATGTCATATCTTATAAAAGTTTGTTGAAGTTATAAATATACTGTTATGTATTCTTATGAGAAATTAACTCATTAACTCATGCACTCAAAAAACATGACAGAGAGCTCGTCTTCAATTTAATTCTTAAACTTCAAACGAATTCTCTTCTAATATAAAAAGATAAATACTCTAACACTTTGACGAATTAAATACTATTAATGCAAACTATTTCTTCAAATACAAACAAATAGTTAATGAAATAGTGGACTTCTTGATTATTAATCCTTGTCAATATGACCACATGCTGTCTCTTACTATCTATTGACATAATCTATGATGTTCTGCATGTTCTATTGCAAAGTAAAATTTACGTTCTGTATTAAGAATATATAAACTTCTGTACATTGAAAGTTATGTCAATTACAATTATACAAATTGCATAATAGTAAACATTATTTATACAAGTATAAGAGTGGTATAAGATAAGTGCAAGTATAGGTCATTCAAAAATAATATATGAAATCTAATAACTTTCATAAAGTTAAAAAAATGATTCATAATAATTGATTATTCAAATATAAAATAAATCAATTTCTTAGATATTAAACATATATAATTATGACAAATGCCTAATAATCACCACTAATTTGAAAAATTTTCTCAGAGAAGTTTTTTGACTGACCTCTGCTTAAAGAATGAATTCATACAAATAGTTTTGTTAAGTTGAGTTTGTGTCTGTCTAATGTGTAAAAGAAAAGATCTTGTGAGCAATTTTATCGAAGTCATGCATCAAAGACGAATACATGGGCACGATTTTGATGTGAGGCCGGCAGCCAAAAGTAGAAATGTACTTTTGCCATAACAAATTTCTCTGTGCCAGAGCCAGAACAAAAAAGTAAAAAACGCAAGCAGTCCCGCCTTTTTCTAAACATAGCTTCATATTGATATTAAGCGAAGGTAATATTAAATGCACTGTTATATTATTATTGCATTTATCGCTCAGATGAATTTGTTACAGCTCTTTTATGACTAATATAACCGGTATTGTATTTAAATAATCTTCAGAAAGTTTGGATCTTTTTAAAGTTAATAAAGGCTATGATTCATAGACAAAATAGTTATCGATGCATAATGTGCTAGAAATCCCCTTAATATTTCATACCAAAAGTTATAGTCATTTCTTCAAATATTAACTCTACAACTATACATCATTTTATTATTATTTTAAACTGATATTCATTTAATGTTTGAGCAATATTTTACTTGATTTTATAGATGAGTCAGTTTTCTATTTGACTCACAAAACAAGTTTTGATTAGTTCAATAATTATCAAAATAAAACATAACAATTGAAGAATTATGAAACCAAAAGTATAATATATTTATGAGAGCAATTAAAGTTAAACTGGAAAGAATTGAAGTTATGTTTTTACTCTCATATTGAGAAGATTAATTTGTTTATTTGTGCTGTTGTTGTTATGCAAAGTCAATGACTCAATTGCACAGTAACTGTAGTTTTTGCAATTCTTCTCTTGGAATGATTATAGCGTCAATGATGGCTCTCATTCCTAAGGGACAGCCAAGAAAAAGATGAAATAACAATAATTTGACGTGTAGTACTCTGTATAAAACACTAGAAAAACAATGGATAGGTATTGTCTTTGTAAAAAGCGTGCTTTCGATATTTGTATGTTCGTGGCCTCTCATTTCTCTCAGTCACTCAATTCTTACTGTCTTGAAAGGTGTTTCAGGGCGTTTAGTATACAAAAAAAAGTGGAGCGACTATTACTTTAAGGGAAGGGGAATATACAGTACGTGAGATAACTGGTACGTGTTGAGAAAAGATTGGAGAAAAGGCACCTTTTGGTTACTCGCTTTCACATATAATTCAGTGATAGTAACTTTGAAACAAGTGCTTTGGATGGGGGAAAATGGGTGGAGTGACCCCCAAATCACGATTTCTTTGCCTTTTAGATCGATGTTTGTAGAGTATGTCTAACTTATTGTATGTTTGATGTGATGCTGATGCGATCCGAGACACGAGAATAAGAAAAATAGAGAAAGAAAGTAAGAGAATTAGAGGGCAGATTCGGGCATCTGATTCAAAGTAGATCCACGATCTCTCCTATACAATAACAGAGCCGAGAGTTTGGAGAGTCAACAAATTCAAAACTAGTTATCCTTCGCTCAATGATGAGTGAAATATGCTTTGACTGAAAAACTGATCCATTGCTTGGAATTTTATAGCCACAGTTAATATTCGGCCCCTTTTTCTCTATCTTCTAAAAAGTAAAATATGCTCCCTATTAGATGAATAGCATCGTTAGGGTTGGGCTTCTACTACTTTAAAGGCCCATAAGTCCGTCAGGTTTTGTTAATACCTGACATGCAAATCTGGTTTCTAACTTAGTTTGCTGTCAGAGTTTGTTTTGAGGCCTTCGCACAGTATTGTTCATAAACTTTCAATAGTATCTGTGCAATAATGTACAGATTTGTGTGTCTGAGTGGGACCTCTTTATAATTGACTGCTTCTTCAGTTGCCACTATATTGTTGAAGTTGCCGTTTGTTTCATAAATGCCACAGTGCTGTTCACCTCTTAATGGTGCGAACAGTCCAACATTGGCTGAAAAATCACCAAATTTTTATCATAAAAATAGTCATATGCATTGGTGGTCAGGACATAATCATCATTACCGCCATCACCATCATGTCCATCACTTGTCTCCTCGACCACCTGCTAATCCGTCGCCTTATGCTTATTCACATCCCTGTGTATATTCTGTGCGGAATCGCAGAAGAAATAGTGATTGTGATGGTAAGAGTGCGATATTAAGAGATCATTCTTCATAAAACTGAAAGCAATTCAATTGGATTAAAATGTGATGTCAAATCGCATCTGTTTTATTAACAACAAATCACTTCTGAATTGATTTCTAAGTTTTATTCATTTAACGTTTCTTCATATTTGTAACACTTGGAAGAACACAAGATATATTTTTTAAAATTTTTACTATTTCTGAGTTTTGTTGTGAAATGTAATTGAATCTTTCGTGTGATATATTTTAAATACTATAATATGGAATTTCATCGATTCAATAACATTACTAATAATTGCCAATCTTATAGTTTAATCTCACTTTAATCAGGAATTAATTAGAAATAGGAAGTATTTTGCAATATTGAGTTTAGAAATATTTTTAGCTGTTGTCCAAATGCGTGCGTAGCAGTCATTTGAAAGCTCAAAAGTTTCTTTGAGATAAAGTTCTTCAAAATAGACGAGGTTTTTAGGTTTGAATCCAGAAAAATGTTTGAGATGTTTTTAAATAAATTCATGTAATCCATCAAATGCTCTCTCTTTTTCACTTTTGGACTGTAAAGTTCCATAATATTGAGCACTTGTTTCTATGATCCCTAATTTTTCAAATTCTATTTTAGTGATCTTATGCTACACATCGTTAATTCTTACGAACCGATTCTGTGTTACATTTAGCTGTTTAAACGAAGCCAATGCACTGTTTTCAAGTGAATTACTTTAGGATCGCATTTGTTTTATTAAAAATTATAAGCGTTCAAATTTTTTTATAATGAGCGTTAAGGTGTGTAACATTTATAGCAAATGTTAGTATTTAAGAAAAAGCCAATTCAAACAACTGACAAATGTATTGACAAAAACAGTTGACTTACAAATTTCAAGCCTAAGTTAAACTTGTATTTATTTAGTTACGCAATGAGTGCGAAAAAGTGATCATTAATAAGACTCAATACGAAAGCTAAAGTCATCTCAAGCTAGCAATTAATCCACATTAATTATGTTGCATTCATTTAACATTTCATGCTTAAAGAGTAAAACATTATACGAGTCTTAAGCTCTAAGCCCTCAAATCAATTGTATTAAACAATATGTTGATTTCTTTCTCAATGAAAGTGAACCAGTTGTGTACAAACAAACATGAATTCTCCGTATAAATGCATTTAAGCCTTCAAGTTATCACTTGAATGAATATTTGTGCAAAAGTGCCAATGCTTTGCGTAGGTGTCCAAACGAGCCATCAAGTGATTCCTCAACTCGTAGGTGGTATCTTGTCTTGTCTGCTTCTCATAATATCAACATCTGTTTTAGAAATATCAAAAATCTTTTTTTGGCAATTGTTTGCGAAATATAAAACTTAAGCAACTTTTAAAACATGCTTTTAATTATAAAGCTAACAAATTATAAATTGATAATTTTTTGCAAAACTCAATGAAAAGACTGATTAATAATAAATATTGTTTTGTTTTTCTCGTTTGTTTATTTATGATGGCATTACAGCTGAAGCTGCCGGTCCCGTCCAACCTGACAAGAGTGAGGGGAGTAGTATTATGTACCCGAGTTCATCGTCAGGACAGACAGGCACAACACCACGTATTAATTATCGTGGTTCGGGTACAAGCTATTCAACAATCAACACACCCGTCACATCATCGTCAGCATCACAATCACAACCAGTCACATCCTGGCTCTGCACAGAAAAGGCATCCATTTATACTCCACTTCTGAACATATTAGGCAATCAACAACAGCCTCAACAGCAACAACAACAGCAACAGTTAGTCTCTTCAGCCAATACATTAAGCGGACATCAGATCTCTGCCTCGTCTGGCATTCACCACATCGGCATCGCTGATACTCAATCACCTCAACTGATAACAGCGCTGCCGAATGATTTTGTTGATCAACAGCAACAAGATATTGGATTTTCTACTGCAGAAGCACTGTTTGGTTCCCAATTCAATGATAGCTTCCAAATGCGTCAGCCACCCATCTATACGAGCCAATCAACAGGTCTGGTCACACCTGGAACTCACGACAATGGAGGCTCTGTTGTTGCGGCTCTTGTGGCCACCGCACCAACACTTGTCACCTCAACAATCAATGATGACTTATTTGGTCGAATCAGTTCTCAGTGCATCACAACAACAGCACAACAAACAGCAAATGTACCTAAATATCAGTGGTCAACATTTTCGACATCATCTCCACTTCCGACCACAACTATAGATTATGGAAGTCTTAGTGGTCATCTCGCGACAGTTGTTCCTAAACAAGAACCAATGAATGTGGGCGAAACCACATACGTTGTGGCCACCAGTATCTCACCAACTGGTGCTCAATCGAGTGGTTCCTTAAATACCTCTATTGGTGTAAATACAGGTACAATACCCGCAACTCTTGCCGAATACAATCAATCGACGAGTAAAGGGCATGAAATTCTCAGTCAGGCGTATCAGAACAGTCCGATTCCACTTAAATTAGTTCCAGTGAAAGCACGCAAATATCCAAATCGGCCGTCAAAGACTCCGGTCCACGAACGCCCCTACGCGTGTCCCATAGAGTCTTGTGACAGGAGATTCTCAAGAAGTGACGAACTGACACGTCATATACGCATTCATACGGGACAAAAGCCATTTCAATGTCGCATTTGTATGCGTTCATTCAGTCGCAGTGATCACCTCACCACACATGTCCGCACACATACTGGAGAGAAACCATTTTCATGTGATCTATGCGGCAGAAAATTTGCCAGAAGTGACGAAAAGAAGAGACACGCGAAGGTTCATCTAAAACAAAAAATTAAAAGAGAATCGCGAGGAAATAACACCACATCATCTTCTACATCAACAACAACAACATCAACCAGTTCTGTGGCATCAACAAGTGGTCTTGTATCTCATCATCATGTTCAACAAACTCATCATCAACAACAACAACAGCTACAACATCAGCCACAATCAGCACCACAGCAACAACAAACTAGTCTCTGTCCGGTGACGTGTACATTAACAGGTTTGCCCGATGAGTCTCAATACACAATGACTATCGTCACTACAACTGCCTTACAGTAAATTAATTTAAAATAGTTTTTATGTTTAAGAGTAGAGAAACGATCAATTTGTTAAAAATAAATCAATCGCTTGAAAATATACTATCAAATGAAAAGTTGAGAAAATTGTGTGAGCTTTAAATTAGAGAAAGGATTTGACACATTTGTTGGATAATACTTGCCACACTTCTGTTGGTACATCATTTTCTTCAAAATTTAGTTAGAAGTATGTCTCAAGTGTTACAAACATATGAGCATAGATTGATTTAAGTTAATCTTAAGCGCGTTTCCACTGCCAAAACATACGTGCCATTGGCATCAAATGGGGTTTCCATCAAAATTTGTTGTTGAGATGTTGTCACTAAAATCTTTGCCTTCCCATTGTTGATGATTAAGTACTGATTGATTAGTATGATATATATGTAATATTAATCGTTTTTAAAAATTGATTTATAAAAAAGTTTATGGTCTCACAAGTTTAATATATAATATATTTAGAGAGTATAAGTTAATTATGTTAATACTGATATGAAACATACTATTGAAAACTTTCAATCAATCAAATATTTGATGCCTCCTTAATATAGAATAACTAAATGTTAAATATGTTTTGAATTCTTGAGAAACTGAATTTTTTTATGGCAAAGGCTAATTGTATCCTATCGTTTAATTGTGAACAAAACTCAATTAAAACTAAGAAAGGGTGCATCATTTCGTTTTGCACACCTCCTTTTCGTTTGTTGTTGTTGTTTGTTGTAAATTAATTTTTAAATTTATTAAAGTTCACATGAGAAACACATTTAATGATCACAAAAAACTTTTACTATCACATTATATATAAATATGAATTATATATACTTTATATATATTGTATATCAGATTCTTTACCTTTTTCTCAATGTTTCGGTGCTCTTAACTGAATAACACCTTTTAATATGTATAAACAGCTAACTATTGAAAAGCACTAATCAATATTTTTCATGTAACATATCTACATATATATCACTTCTTTTATCAAATTTCTATAAACTATTTGAACTATTTCACGAATACCTTTTAGTACACTGATTCAAAATACGGGAAAAATTGTTTCCATTCATTGCACACATACTCAAAATCAACTCATTTATTCAATTCAATGATTTTTTATTTATGAAAAGAAGAGTTAAAAATTTGTGAACAGGCAGCTAAACGGCTCTATATTTGTTTCCAATTTTTCGGTTTATTATTTTGTTGGCAATGAATTATTGTAAATCTTATATACATTAATGTTATGAAAACCAATGGAACCAAATCTGCATTAATTTTTATAATTCTTAAGAGTAGTGATTATAATCAATATAAAGGTTAAGCCAAACGTAATTTTGTTAGCTTACGAAATAAGCGATCGAAAAGTGAAACTCAAAAGATTGAAACATTTTATATTGAAATTAAGCTTTTAAAAAATTGTTATAACTTTTATTGATTGAAAAATCGGTGCATTTAATTATAGAGAATATTTGCTAAAATATGTTCAAAAATGTGCTTTAAAAACAATATAAAGCGTATTTTTCTAGAATTGAATGACAAAGCACATCATGTCTTGAATGTCTATCAACAAATATTTTATTATCTGTAAATTTTTCATTTATTTTTTTCAACTTTCAAGAAAAAGCTTTAATATTATGAATGAAATCAAAAAATAACTTTAGAATATTTAATGAAATTAATTGATTTTATAATTAACCGCAATTAACGTGGAGTCAAATTGATCTCTTGCATTGTCCGGTGGCCATATTTCCATTTAATATTATTGTTATTATTGCCATTCAATTAATAATAATAATATTAACTAAATTTCTTTGTAAATTACAGCCAAAACACATAACAAAAGTTGTCATTATTGTAAAATATAATTTTTTAAAAAGTTAAGAAACTATTCTTTTTGCGACTGAAAAGTTGTAAATTTTACTTTTTTGTCAATAACTTGATTTCAAATATATTTGAAACTATTTCTGTTGATTGTTTTTAGTCAATAATTATAATGAATGTCCGGTGATATTAACAAAAAGTTTTTAGATAACTTTAGTTATAAGACAATTGTCAAACTTTTTTTCTCATAAAATTTAATTAACTTTAAGCTATCTGATGATGAGTTATGTAATGCTGGTTATACAAAACTGGTACCAATTTTATTGTGTTAAATATATATCAACCCTTTTTTAAATACAAAATTGCTATTTAATAGAATTCATGTCTAATATTCTATAATTTACAAAATAAATAAATAAATGAATTATTATATCTAACAATCTATTATTCGTAAAAGTTTTAAAAACTACATATTTCTAAAATAATGCTTTTATATTCTTTTAAACACAATTGTAAAAGTTATTCAATTTTATCTCTCACTGTGCTTTTGATTGTTTAAATTAACATTTATATTATGTAATTATGTAACAAAACTCCATTGAAACTCATTAATTAACGCACACTATATTTTATTGTTATATATTTAACGTTATATATAGATTGCCAATAGATTTGAGTAAATGCTCAAAGACAGGGTCATATAATTAACATATTAACTATTTTTGGACAAATAATAAATTAATTTAATGTTAACTGTATTATTATTTTCCTTCTAATAATCTTCAAGTATTATTCACACTTAACATATTTTAATGTTCTGAAAAACTTTTGAAAAAATACTTTCTTCCCTTTTCTTTTTAAGATAACTTTACTTACTTTGTCTTTTGTAATTTATTGACTGCTAAAAACTATTAAAACTGGTTAAATCTTAAAGTTTGTCTCGTTTTCTTCATTATTCATTTAATAATAACTTTAATAAACAATAGTATATGACTATCAAAATTAATTTACCTGTAAAAGTACATTAACATGAGTTGAAGTATCATTTTTTAGAGAATCATAGCTTTGGCAAAGTTTCAGGTGATTTTTGCATCGATTTCAGCCTAAAAATGATGTACCATTAAGATCAGTAAATATAACTTTAAAGTGACAATTAATTGATTATAGTTTTGAAAGATACTAAAGAACATCAAAATTTAAAATACTCTTAGAGCTCAGTTTCAACTTACAAGGTTTC